>OZ024745.1:63447195-63489695 GCA_964016885.1 Eledone cirrhosa
CAATAAACGTTATTAAACTATTTGTTTTGAGGCATTATGAAACTATTACATAGCTAACACGCATTGTATTTTATTCTGTTAGTCGGGTGTTTGTCTGACAAACTTCCTGACTACATGATTTCTCTATTCAATCTTATCCATCGCACATTGATATATCTGATCTACTCTAATGTCAGTGGAGTCTTGTATGCTTTTTATATATGTTAAACGTGGTCGATTTCAGTGGTGGTGGCCTTGCAGTGTGTAAGACATAGTGGTGGGCTATCGTCTCGTGTGAGTTTCTCAACCAGTGACCAAGCATATACAGCTGGTTGTGAATAAGTGTGTTCACAAAATTCTTTCTTTTTATGGTTATCTGGCTCTACCTGTTCATTTGACGACCAACATAATACGCAAAACGTTAGTGGTATATGAGTTTAACAGATGTTTTGATGATATGCAAGTGCAACACTTATTCTGATTCCTTATAGCCACAGGGAATCTGGGTTAAACATCGTTCTACCCAGAGTCAATAATCCCCCGTAAAATGAGTCATTTATCTGAGTTTTATTCTGTCTGCCCATCCTTCTGGTGGCTGCTGTTTACATTTATTAGCTTTCTGTTGGCTTCTCTCTACCGATGAAAGATTTTATTGATAATTCTAACGGAAATTAATCTATGTGCAAAGGTTTTATCATCGTAGACCACTAGCTATTGCATATAGAAATTACACAAATCGTTTTAATTTTCTATTTCATATTTGGTAGGTGTGAAGTGTAGCTTTACTAAGTTACATTGAATAAGCGTTGTCATATCTCTGATGGTACTCTATAGATAAAATATATTTTCTTCTATATTACGTATTCACGATTAATACACATTTGTGTATTTAATATAGACAAAATATTGATTAACAATTGTCAGAAAATAAAATATCATTTACAAAAATGTTGGTTCATTACTTTAACTCCCTACAATATTAGTCAGTATATTATTGATCACCATCATCACTGTAAGTTTGTTGTCAATGCTATTGCTAATAGCCGAATTTACGGTCTTAGTCTTTGTATCTAAACAATCGTAACTTGAAACATTTCATTGTGAGTACCTTTGAAATGGTGTTTGTAAAGTAGCTGAGTATGACGCCGTTCGTATGAACATCGTAAACAAGCAAAAGTATAATTTTCTAGGCAAACAAACGTAGGAATCATTACCGATTTACTTGAGCTGCGAACACTATCGATTAAATCTCCCTTAAATATAATACTAAATTATTACAAGGGGAAGGACAGATTACATAAGTGAAAAACGGAATTATTACGAATAGAATACCTTTCATCAGATGACTCTTGAACACCGCTGATCAACATAATGATTAGTGCCAGTCACAATATGTATTAATGGATTAAGTGGATCATATCACACAACTAAAAACATGACTCGTATTATTTGCATATAGGTATATAGAAAAAATATTTTTTTGATTGTTTTGCAAGCTATTTTTGTCAGAAAATATTCATTTAAATTATCGTTATACATTTGGAGAAAGAGTCATGCTGCCAAATAAAAACATGCATCTCTTTGGTTTCACTTCAATTTATTATTATAATTTCCCTGTTTGGTTAGATTAACCGGATGGCTGTTTAATCGTTAACTGTCAAAGCTCTTTCGTCACACAGACTGTGATCACCTAAGTGACTATGTTTGTGGTTACTTTGTGTCTCTCCTTTGTTCTGCTTTACGACTCGGGATGGTGTAGTCACTAAGGATGTTACAGATTGTGTGACAAAAGGGTTTTGACAATCAGTACAGAAATAACCATTCGGTTATTAACTATCCAACAAGGAAATTATGGTAATAGATTGAAGGGAAACCCTACAGTTCGTGTGTTTTCTATTGGCAGCATGACACCCCCAAAGTATAACTAATATTTTAAGGTTGATTCAATGGCCTAAAGCTTAAGCAACACTAATTCAGATGATTAATCTTACCTGCTACAAATAGTGGACAATATTTCAAAAATCCCACCTAAACATATTTTAAAAAGGAAGGTTAGATTAATCAGTACAATGTGGGATGTACAAAAAGGTAGTTAGTCGCACACAATAACAAGAACATTGCAGTAATAATAGTTTTCATTGATATCACCAACCTATTTCTTAAGATGTACATTAGAATCGTTGATAATGATGTTTTTACACTTTTATAATATTTACTCTTACAATTTTTAACAAATGTATTCGTACTATATTTATTTCTTCCATATTAATGCTGATTATTATTTCTGAAAATTATTTTGTTGTTTTTTTGTTATCGGTTAATTTTTTTATCATTATTTTGCTGCTGTAATAGCTTTTCAATCATTTTATAAATCTTCAGCTTTTCCTTCCTTTCCCTATCATTTATGTAAGTTATACAAATTCCCATATCATTCTCCATGGTTACTTCTCTCCCCCATCTCACCCTTTATCACTTTTTCAACGCCACCTCCTTTATCTCGTTTTCAATTTTATATATCTCATTTTCTTCCAATGAACACCCGCATCGAGATTGCTTCTTTATCCATTCACTGTTCTTATTTCATCCACTTTTATTTTCCTTTCCTCTGCTGAGACGTCTACCTCTATATCGGGGCTATGTAACATCTTTTGTTTTACAGTCTTCGGTTTCCATTTTAGCATCCTATTCTCTTCCACCATAGACACTCAAGAAACACACGTGCGCACACACGCACGCATACACACACACACACACACACACACACACACACACACACACACACACACACACACACACACACACACACACACACACACACACACACATACACACACACACTCATAAGCATATGGGAGGAAAGCAACTGAACGATAGAGAGAGAAAAAGAAAAATGAGGGAGAGAGATAAGCACAAACACTTACATGGCCCATACATGTTACTAATACAAAAGGCCGTAAGACAATTAATCCAGAATTAGAAAACTAAAACAAAAGTAGAATGCCAATATTATTTAATACGGTCAAGCTTAAATTGTTCCGATGGTTGTATTGAAGATCGTATTCCATAAGTAAACCTACTTAATCTTACACATCGTGTTTACTTTTATAAAATTATATGTAAATATGCATGCATGGATGTATGTACGTATATATATGTATGTATGTTTACATGTATGTATGAATAAATATATGTACGTAAGCCAGTGGAAAACGGACCTACAGACTGTGAGGTATGGCATGTAAATCACATCCTGATTTGATGAACCATATAAGTCATTATCAACGACAGCAACATCGTTTTTCACAATCGTTATCAACGGCAGCAACATATGTTTTTGACAATGCCTTTTTTTTTTTTGAGAAGAGGTCTGTCTGCAATGTCAAAACTCCGTCGAATCCCCCACCCCGAGTTACTGAGTATATAAATCTCTATTATCAAATCCAGTTTCAAATAAATTAGCACATATCTGTAATTACTAAACTTATTGTCTCTTCCTCATTAGGTAACGTCGCTAAATCCATGCAAACATCAACAACATCCACTGTTGTGTGTGTGTATGTGTGTGTGTGTGTATTTATATACATATACGAATAAACGTTAATGTAGTTTTGAGGAATTAAATATATATATGAATATAAGTATGTATACGTACATACATATATATATACACACGTACAGTAGTACGTATATACATACATGCACACACATATATATATAGATATATATATATATATATATATATATATATATATATATATATATATATATGTACGTATGGGTTTACCGAACATTTATTATAATGCTCGGTTTGTTTGTAAAAAAACAGTCCGAATTATTAGCCGTACAGTGTTTGGCAACCATCGTTGCCAATTTTTTCAACACTGACAAAGGAACTATGAACTAGTTTCTAGCTTATTAGCTGTTATCAGCACCGTATACCTTCCTGTCAGTCGATTGAACGGAAGGTATACGGTGCTGATGACAGCTAATAAGCTAGAAACTAGTTCATCGTTCTTTTGTCAGTGTTGAACAAAATGGCAACGATCGTTGCTGAACACTGTACGGCTAATAATTCGGGCTGTTTGTTTACAAACAAACCGAGCATTATAAAATAAATTTTCGGTAAACCCATACGTACATATGTATGTGCATGCATGTATGTATATACATACTACTGCACGTCTGTATACATATATGTATGTACGTATACATACTTATATTTAAGTATCAGCCGTACTAAGAGTGAGAAATGAATTTTCATTTTTTCCAATTACCGTTTTCGGTACACCCGGCCGACTAACTCACTCGATATGCAAATTAGGCTTCTCAGCCGTTAATATGCATAAGGAAATTATATACTTTCAAACGTTCAATCGACTGACAGGAAGGTATACGGTGCTGATGACAGCTAATAAGCTAGAAACTTGTTCATCGTTCCTTTGTCAGTGTTGGACAAAATGGCAACGATTGTTGCCGAACACTGTACGGCTAATAGTTCGGGCTGTTTGTTTACAAACAAACCGAGCATTATAAAATAAATGTTCGGTAAACCCATACGTACATATATATGTGCATGTATGTATATACATACTACTGCACGTCTGTATAAATATATGTATGTACGTATACATACTTATATTTAAGTATCAGCCGTACTAAGAGTGAGAAATGAAATTTCATTTTTTCCATATATCAATATAATTATATCAGTTCACAAACCACTCTTAAAGTTATTTGAATTACGATACTCCGTCGTATCTAATGTGATCCCAAATCTGTGGTGAATACATACTACTGATATGAAGATATCCATCCCGCTTACATCATAATTTCTTGATTGAGACGACTCGTACATAATTTTCAGGAATAAATGCTTGAATAACTAACGAGAAATATGTATTTATATTTGTTTAAAATATTGGTTTGTTTTAGAACATGAATTGGACAACGAATGCTTAAAATATATGATGTTTGGACGTTACCTTTTTATAGGCCATTATACTTCGAGGAGAAATCTCTTCATCTAAAGATTAATACAAGTAACAAGTTCGGGATTATATGTTGTTTGTCATTTTTAAGCTGCCAGTCTTTTAAGCTGAAAGTGGTGTGTTTTTTGCTATCACCGCTTAAGTGTTGAACAGATCACGTTGTAACCTCAGCTATGTTCAGATCTAAGCTACTATTGCATCATGTTTGAAACTAGATGAAATGTTGAACTGTGTATGCTAATTTTATCCACTGGGTGCCGAGTTCTAGATTATTGTTGATTTTGGGTTTTCAGTTTGGCTATTATCGTAAATACTTTTATCCTGGCTTCGATGGTGAGAGTTATGTCTTTATTTCTCTTCTTTCACTTATCTCTGTGTTTCTATAAGGATCTCCCACTGGGAAAAACTTAAGGATAGTTATATTCTGATAATGAGAGAATAATATACAAAATACGTACATATAACATATTTTGTTGTTCTGCGTACAGAGGAAATAGTGTGAAGTGCCTTTACAGTTGGTTCTTTATATAGCAAAGCCTTTAATTATTGAACTGTCGATGTATATCCGTTAAATATATGTGTCTAAATTGCTGTCAGCTACCATCATCCCACAGAGTTAAATTAGCTCCTAAATTCAACTATTCCCACGACGCCATGCCAAGCTGATTACTTCAATGAATGAGATGAGCTACTGAAAGAGGCTGAAAGTATTAAGATTCTAACCACTAGAGAAATACGCATTGTTGTGTAGATCCTGGAAGGGCTAACACTAAACTTGAACAATAAAACCTGGAATTTCAGAGCAGAACAGGGCCGAATGTCTCATCTTCCACATCTAGAGTAAGGTACAGTTTCTGCAAATGCATGTGGTTGAAAGGCCTCTAGCCCTTTACTATGCAACTAAAAAAATGATAGAGGTACCTATTTAAAATATGTGTTTTGCTTAAACTGCATCCTCATATAGGGACTGCACCCCTTTTTAAGTTCAGCTAGATTCCCACCGTTCTAATACTGGTGACTTTGTTCGTATCTAGCAGTCGAAAAGGGCAGAGCTCAGCCGTCATGGTCCTGAATCTTTTCATATTACACACTCTACTACCCCAACTATCGAGCACTCTGGGGCGTTATGCTCCACCTGGTATCTTACCACACCCTCTCTGATATATATATATATATATATATCATATATATATATATATATATATATATCATATATATATATATATATATCATATATATATATATATATCATATATATATATAAATATATCATATATATATATTTTTTTAAAACGAAAAAACGTGGAAGCGAAGAGGCAGTACAAAAGTTATTATTAGGTGGATTGGCAGTATTGGTAGAGTGTCGGAAGCCATGCTTTGGCGCATAGAGTTACGGCCCTTGCCATTCTGAGTTCAATTCCCGCCGAGGTTAACTTTGCCTTTCATCCTTACAGGGTCGATAAAATAAAGTACCAGTAATACACTGTGTAATTGCTGGCCTTGTGCCTAACGTAGAAACAATTATTAGTTTCACGCTTGAGAGTGTGGGTGGGAGGACGACGTTTCGGGAATAAGCCCTTCATCAGGAGAAAAGTGGGCAGAAAGACAGTTCCGAGGGTGTGTGGGGAAGTAGCGGAAAGACATTAAAAAAATTTGTTTAAAAAAGTTAGTTAAAAAGGGGGGGGGGAGAAACGGGAGGAAAAGGAAGTGTTTGGATAGTAAACAAATTAAAATTAAAAGAAACAAGTGGTGAAAGGGTGTGGGGCGTGTAGGGGTTTTGGTGGGTGGAGGGACGGAGAGGGGAGAGGGAGACGGGGGGTCCGAGCGGGTAGGGCTGAAGGTGGTGTGTGTATGTGTGTAGGTGTACGTGTGTGTGTGTGTGTGTGTGTGTGTGTGTGTGTGGATGTGAATGTGAGAGTTGGGGGAAAAAAACGAGGTTCCATGTTCGGGTAATAGCGAAACTGGTGTGTACATGGGGTGGGGTGTGAGTCGGTGTGTGCGTGTACGTATGGACAGAGAGGGGGTCAGAGGGGGTAGGGGAGAGGGGACGTGTGGAGTCCTGAGGCTGAATGTGTGTATGTGTATATACGCATGTGTGTGTGGGTTTATGTGTGGTGTAGGTGTGTGGTGCGAAAAAAAAGAAACCGGTGTGTACATGGAGTGGGGTGTGAGTCGGTGTGTGTGTGTGTGTACGTGTGGACAGAGAGGGGTCAGAGGGGGTGGGGGAGAAGGGACGTGTGGAGTCCTGAGGCTGAATGTGTGTATGTGGAGATACGCATGTGTGTGTGTGTGTGTTTATATATGTGTGGGTTTATATGTGGTGTAGGTGTGTGGTGCGAAAATATTGTAATTTGTGTGTGTGTGTGTGTGTGTGTGTGTGTGTGTGTTGCTGGGGTGGGTGTGTGCTGCGAAAATATTGTAATTTGTGTGTGTGTGTGTGTTGCTGGGGTGGGTGTGTGGTGCGAAAATATTGTAATTTGTGTGTGTGTGTGTGTTGCTGGGGTGGGTGTGTGGTGCGAAAATATTGTAATTTGTGTGTGTGTGTGTGTGTGTTGCTGGGGTTTTTCCGCGGATTGTGTGATCAGATGTTGGAGATTCTGGTTGTTGCAGGATGGGTAGCTGACGCGATGTGACAGTGGTGTAAAATCCTGGTGTGGTTCTAAGGAAGTGTAGGGTTGTGGGGTGCGCGCGCAACAGGAAGTGGTCAGAGGGTCAAGGCAGGGCGAAAGAGGTGGCAGGAAGGAGATGGCAGTAGGGAGATGACAGCAGCAGTAGTGTGGAGGCTGACAGGTACAGAGAGGTCTGTATGTGGTGGGGAATGTGTGTATGTGTGTGCGGTGGACAGGGGAGAGGATGGGTAGGTGTGAAAGGTGGAGGGAAAGGGTGATGGGTAGGGGGTCGATGTGTATATTAATGGAGGTGGGAGTTGATTGGGGGTGGGGGTGGAAGAGCGGGGAGAGAGAGAGAGAAGGTGTTAGGGGCGTTAGGTGGGAGTGTAGTGTACTTGTACTGGTGTGTGTGTGCGTGTTTTGATATGCGTGTGTGTGTGGTACGTGGGTGTTGGTATTGCTAGTGGTGGTGGGGTCGAATGCGGGGGTGTGAGTGGGGGTTAGTGGTGGTAGTGTGTGTGTGGAGTGGGTAGTGTATCGGTGTGTACGTGGGTGTGGGTGAATATATGTGTGATGGTGTGTGTTCGTGTGTGTGTGGTGAGGAGGAAGGGGTGTTGAGGGGTGTTAGTAACATTAGTGGTGGGGGTGGTCAAACGTGGATGTGGGAATGGGGGTTAGTGGTGGTAGTAGGGTGTGTGAATGGTGTGAGTGCATGTATGCATGTGCAGGTGGGTGTGTGCGTGTTGAGGGTGTGGGTGCGCGGGTGCTAGGGGGTCTTAGTATTATTAGTTGTGGGGTGGGCCAGGAGGTGTGGGGTCTGTAGGGTGAAGACGGTGTGTTGCATGAGCGTGAGGCGAGTGGCGGGGTTCCCACGGCATTGGATCAGGCCGTAGACTGTGAGATGGTGGGTGGAATGTCATATATATATATATATATATATATATATATATATATATAGGAACGAGTAGGACCTCGACGGCTGAGCTCATGCCGTTTCGACGGCTAATTCTGGACTGAGTCCAGAATTAGCCGTCGAAACGGCTTGAACTCAGCCGTCGGGGTCCTACTCGTTCCTATTACCCACTGTACTACCCTAAGTATTGAGTACTTTGGTGCGTTATGGTCCACCTGGTTCCTTACCACATTTCCTTCGTTATATATATATATATATATATATATATATATATGTGTGTGTGTGTGTGTGTGTGTGTGTGTGTGTGTGTGTGTGTGTGTGTGTGTCTCTGTGTGCCTGTGTGTGTGTGTGTGTGTGTGTCTCTGTGTGCCTGCGTGTGCGCCTGTGTATGCGTGCGTGTGCGCGCCCATTTATGTATATGTATAGGCGTATGGTGATGTTCGATGTTCTCGTGTGTGTAGAAAACTTATCTAATGAGGATTGGAAAACAAGAAATTATCGATTTATGTTACTGTATATGACAGTGAAATTTATAATATGGATCCAGATTGTTATTTGATCTGGAAAACCATATCCGAAATATATATGAATCAGAAAATTAGGTGGGTATATATGTATACGTATTTGTCTCTGCGCGTAGATGTGCATTTGTGTGTGCAATATATATATTGGCGCTGCGGTCGGAATGTTACATATGTATATATTGGTTTTCTAGTTGCTCTGGTCCTTGCGGCTGTTTCACCGGTCGCATTCTTCAATTTGTCAAGGTGTCTAAACGCAATGTTATTACTCTAAGGCGGTGGGTTGGCACTATCGGTAGAGGGTCAGACGACATGCTTTGACGCATAGAGTTACGGCCCTTGCCATTCTGAGTTCAAATCCCGCCGAGGTTAACTTTGCCTTTCATCCTTACGTGGTCGATAAAATAAAGTACCAGTAATGCACTGGTAAATTGTGGCCATGTGCCAAAAGTAGAAACAGTTATTACTCTAAGGTAAAACTACCTTTTTGAGTGCTTAGCTGTACATTCCGGTTTGCATTCGTTAGCATGCCAGAGGGTCAAGTCTACTGAACTTCCATTTGTATATATATATACTTTTTATTGTTGCTAGGTGCTGAATCTTGTTAATCTGAATTTTCACTTATGGAGACGTTATGCGTTTTGTCTGATGATCCTCTGCGAGGCCAGGTGAAACTTCAGGTTAACAATAAAGTATACGTAGGTCTTTTTTTGTTAATGAATACACAGCCTCAAGAGTGCCATCATTGATTCTGTATGTTTTGTTTTTGTGTAAAGCATAGGAATAGCTTGTTCGAGTCTCTTTAGACCTCACTGTATCTTGGCTGGTCTTCTTTTTATCATACCTTATGTTTCTCCAGAAAGAGTCTATAGTGTTCTGGAACGGTATCTCAGTGTCATTTATTGATTTACTTCTTATATCTCTATAGATTGATGCTTGGATTAGGTCGAATCTAGGGTGAATATATTTTCTTTCAGCCATTCTCTTTTAATATCGGTGTTTCTCGCTGTCAGCACTCCCTCTTTGTTTGAGAGTGATTGAAGAGTTCTACCTGTACTGTCTCGAAAAACCATTTCTCTTTGAGTTTTACATTTTTATTGCAGATTAGTGTAGATTGTTTTATTTTTGTCTGCATGTGATAAGCATTGTCTAATGGCCAATGCGTATTTATTGGTCAGCGAGTTTTTTCTCCGTTTTAAATATCAACGGTATTTAATGTGTTCTGTTTCTTTTTGTTTTCTGTTAATATCTGTAGTGTCACCAAGATAATGATTTGCATTCATTGCTAGGGCATATAGACAAACGTTAATTGTCTAAAAGTATGGGCTGTAATTAGTCGTAACTATACACCTATGATATAGTCGATAGCACGCACAATTTCTGTGTATTGCTACTGTTTGTTACAGATAGTCGGACTAGTACGCGAAAACGTAGTAATGGGACAGCACGTTGTGACATGTGTTGATTGCATATCTGACCCCGAAGGCTGCCTGGTTAGTGTTGATGTTTGTAACGGTTTCCCCCTTTCACTATTGTTTTGAATAATGTTTGTTAGTTTTACGTTCGACAAACGTTGCTTATTAGCTGGGTAATAATTTACTTCTGGGTGAAATTCGTCCTGCTGTATCTTCATTCTGTTCATATAGCCCACAGAGGGATCCTTCATTGCCATTTTATAACAATAATAAATAGATCATTATTGAGTTCGTAGCTCCAAGACAAATGCGATTTCTAGTTTATTTAACTACAACTAAAGATGTTCTGTTTAGCGTTCTCGTTGTTGTTTTCCCTTCGATTCTTCAATAGTGCTGTTGATAGTGATGTATGTGTGTATGTATATATGTATGTATGTATGTATGTATGTATGTATGTATGTATGTATGCATGTATGTTCTTCTGGTTTTATAATTTCACAAATTTTTTCCCAATAGAGAGAGGGTCGGTTTCTAACATAGACACAAGACTCTCATTGGAATGTACACAACATTAACTAGGTAGATTATGTATGCATGCATGTGTAGATATGGATATTATTGTATGTGTGGATGTGGATGTTTTGAGTTGAATGTGTGCATGTGTATATGCTTTGTATCTGTACATGTGTATATGCAGTTATTAGATGCAAAATGTTTGGAGTGTTTTACATATTTTTACTGGATTGCACTTGTAATTTCCTAACTAGTTGTGTTCTTTCTGTGCCTGTGAAGCCTAGCTTCTGAAGATTTGTATTGAGGCAGTTACTAACATGCCCCAGTGCCCCATTAATCACATGCTCCAAAAATCTGAAGGTGTAATCAGGAGATTTCTCATCAGTTCTGCATAAATATTCTCCTTTTCACTAATCTTTGATATTATATTGGCATCTGCTGGGCAGCTAATTTCCACTACTGTGCATGCTTTCTTCTCCCTGTCCCATATCATAATATCTGGTCTGTTATGCCTGCATTTTATTGTGGTTTTTACTGGAACATTCCACCACTACTCTTTCATATTATGTACGTGGATGTCTTCCACGTTGCTGTATCTTTTAATGTGTTTATTATTGGGGCTATCCTTTTTACGAACTGCAGTGTACAGTGTTTTGGCCACTACATCATGCCTCATAGGTAGATAGTAACGCGATGACATCTTTGGACAGCTGCTGATGACATGGGTGATATCCTCGATGTTAGTTCTGCACAGTCTGCACTTGTTATCACATCTAGGTGTTTTGCCTGCATCCCTATCTCTTTTGTGAATCAGGTATTTCGTGTTAATCTTCCGTTCTTGGATTGCAAAAGCGTATCCTTCAAAGTGGGAGCCAATATAGCGGTTGTTGGTCCAAGATAGTCTACTTTCCTTATCTATATTGCTCTCACTCTGGAGCTTCCTGGCAACATATCCATGCATGATTTTTTGCTGATAAGCATGCAGTTTTTCATCCATGGATTCACTGCTATACTGCTGAGCGACTTCCCTGGGTGTGAGTTTTTGATTATCACACAGGGAATATCTCTCGAGGAGTTCTTTTCCAACTCTCATGATCTTATCTGTTTCATGCAGATAGACTTGCTCGAGAGTTGGGCTCCTACGCTTCGAGGTTCGTAGATGTTGTCGGAGGGATATGATGCGACATTCAAATGCTCTCTGGACTGATGTTAGGCCTCTGCCTCCCTGCTTACGTTTCAAGTAAAGGCGGTCTATGTCACTGTTGATGTGGAAGTTTCCGTTGTTGTTTAGTATTTTTCGAGTTCCAACATCAACTGCTCGGATTTCGTCTATCGTCCAATTGAGTATTCTAAACGTTGGTGTTAGGCACAGCAAACACATTGTGAGCCACTGTTTTGTTTTGCGCAGAGAGTTCCGATTTATTTAGTATGTTTTTGTTGTAGTGTAGGAGCAATAGCTCTTTCAGATTTCTCTTAGCCACACTGCATCTTGGTTGAAAATCTTCTTTTCACCCCATATTTTGCTCCAAAAGAATCTATGTCTTTCTGGGATGGGGCCTCAGTGACACTTATTATTTTGTTCTTCATATCTCTATAGACTGATGTTTGGTTTCGTCTGAATCTTTTATTAAGCACTTTTCTCTCATCTACCTTCTTCGGGTATCAGCGTTTTTCGCTAACATCTCTCAATTCTTGTTTGAGAGTGATCAGCTTATATTGAAGAGTTCTGGTTCTACTGTTACCAAACATCGTCTGTATTTTATTTTTGACTCTTTGTTGGTGAGGAGTGCGGTCTTTTTTGTGTTTTTTGCATGTAAGGTGCATTGTCACATATCCTATGGTTTTTCGTAGGTCAGCAATCATTTTTTCTATTTTAGTTATATATGATGGTATTTTTGGTGGTGTTCAGTTCTTGTTAATATCTCTCCTATCACCAAGGTAATGCTTCACTGTCGTTGCTAAGGCATATAAACAGGCGTTGATTTACCAAAATGTTGGGGTTTTCATCCGTCGTAAATATTCATCCCCTATTTCGTCAATAACACGTAATATTTCATTATTTGGTTTTTTATTAAACATTGTCGTTTTAATACGTTCAGCAAGAGAGATATTTATACATGAATTAATTTCTCGATGGACGATTTCGTTGAGAGAAATTTTCAATTGTTTATACTTTTGATTATTATCATTATCGATAGTATTTTCCACAACAGTCGAGGTAGACTCGGATGGTACACGTGGTGTCAAATTTCTTCGATTATTATTATTATTATTTCTTCGATTATTATTATTATCGATAGTGTTTACCCAGCATTCGAGGTAGACTTAGATGGTACAGGTGGTGTCAAGTTTCTTACAGACATAGTTGTTTCAAGGCGCTGTTCGACCTGGCTGCTAGGAAGTCTAGTAGTATGGCGACCTGTAGCACGTATTGTTGATCCCGTGTTTGTTGTGGGGGACTTACAATTAATAGTATTTATCTTATTTTTACTTTCAACAACCGTCGCTTGTTGGCGTAATTGTTTTGCTGTGAAATAATTTAGCTCTGGGTGCATTTCGTCCCAGTGTAGCTTCATTCTGTTCATATAGCCAATGGAGGGATTGTTTTTTGCCATTTTATAACAATTAAATAAATAATTATTAAGTTCGCAACTCCAAGAGAAATGCGGTTTATAATTTCGGTTTCTTCTGTAGCTACAACTGAATAAAGTTTGTTTACCTTTCTTGTTGTTTGTCTTCGATACTTCATTAATTTTGTTGTTGATGTTGTGTTCAGCCATGCTGTTTGTAGCAAATCCTTGTAAAATGAATTATGTATTTAGTCGGATATATCTACGAATTCGAATAAAAGGTGTCTTCAGAAGATATAGTTAGAAGAATAACCAGTTATTCAACATGACTGTAGTTGTGGCATTACTGTCGGAGATAGTTTCATCTTAAATTTAATAAATAGTCTCTCACGCCAAAATATGCGACTGATCGCGTTGACTGTATAATGTATGTATGTTTGCATGTATGTATGTATGCATGTATGTATGTATGCATGTATGTATTCCAACACCTGTGGAGAATAGGATGATGTGAATACAGTATATAATTTATAATACAAAAATGAAATATAAAATTAATGATCCGATAAAGCCATAATACTGGTGACGTCTCCTCCTTTATCTTTATTCTCTTTCTCATTAACGTGTACTTTCTATTACTCGTGTGTCTCATTCATTTTCACACACACACACACACACACACACACACACTATCTCCCTATCTCTCTTTCTTTCTCTCTATACCTAGCTCTCTCTATCGTTATCTCTATCTTTTTATCTCTTTCACTCACACTTCTTCTCACATATACATATTCTCTTTCACACATACACATTCTCTCTCTCTCTCTCTCTCTCGCTCTCAATTTCATATCACAAACAGACGCGACGCTCTTTCTTTCTTGCACAAATACCTTTTTATTTTCTCTTCTCTCTCATATACAAACAGTTGTTTTCTCATTTTCACTACCAATCACTTATATGCAATATGTGTCTCTTTATGCATCACTCTATCTACCAACATATCTATTGTACAAATAACTGAAGTTTTGTATTGAGAGTACAACAACATTATCATAGGATAGTTGTCACCTACAAACACGAATAGGATTTCTATTTCTTATGTGACACTACAAAATATTAATTACTCTGCAATGTAAAATATTCCTCGGGCTAAAAATTCACAATTGTAATTCTAAGTAATTATAAACAAAGATGTATTATGTTAATATATCAGTGCATAAATCTCACGTAGGAAAAACACCTAATGGCAACTTTTCCTGTGGTTTACGACCTGAGTTCAAATCCCATCAAAGTATATTTCGGTTTTCATTATTTCAGGTTCCAATAAAAATTACCTGTCCAGATTACCGAGAGTCCTAGAGTTTGGAGATACCTTGTGGTGTTTTTTTAGGTTTCTGAGTTTTCAATTCAAATTTCAATGTGGTCTAGTGCAATAGCGAACCTAATCTGTCGTCCGGTTTTACAATACTACTCTGATTATCACCGTGTAACAAAAACATTTTTTTTCTCTGTTCCTGGTTTGTAATCACTTTTTTTGGTGTTGCTTAGATCCTAAATAAATAAAAAAAAAGTGCTATTTAACAGTTAAAAGTTTGGGTTTGTAAAAATTCTAAGCTATTCACTAGAATTATTTGTATGCTGGATTTTACGTTGTAAGTATGTTTAATTTGCTTATGTTAAAAGATTTTTTTGTATATGTTTCAGGTTAAATTAAAATGATAAAATAAAGAGTAATACCTAAAGAAAATTATAAAAATGCAATAAAGTATAAAATTGTTAAAAATTGGATTAAAGAGATTTATTGATACTGGATTTTCGCACCCTGAATAAAGGGTAAGTTGTGTTTTAAGCATTCGTCTCCAGGATGAAGCAGTGGAAATTGGTCAAGGAGGAAGTGCAGGTGGCAAGTCAGAGAAGTCGACACGAACCTTTCTCAGGCTTTTACAGTCTTTGGGATGGTCTCTGCTTCAGCCATGACGTGCCTGGACTGTTTGACGTTATTGTGGCGGCTATTTATAGACAGCTCCACCACAAGTTTGAAGGCTGTCTTCCTCCACAATGGAAACAAGTTCCCGACACTGCTCCTAGCTCATTCAGTCTACCTGAAGGAAGATTACTACAGTGTGAAAGTCCTCTTGGAAGCTCTGCAATACAACCAGTACAATTGGGAAATCATTGGAGACTTCAGATGGTGGCTTTCCTGCTTGGACTCCAAGGAGGCTTTATCAAATTCCAATGCTTCCTCTGCCTTTGGGACAGCAGAGCCACCTCTGACCACTACAAAAGAAAGAACATCGTGAAAAGGATCATGATATTGCCCTTTCCAGCCTGACTAAACAACAAAAGCATCATAGCCATCATTGTTATGATGTATATGATGTATATGATGTATATGTTTTTGTAACAGCGAACAGAATTTGTAGTTGCGACCCGGAACGTCATGTGGGAGCCACTGGTTGATCCCAGGATTGTGCTCATGCCGCCACTGCACATTAAGTTGGGGTTGATGAAGCAGTTTGTGAAGACTCTCAACCAAGAATCAGCCGCTTTTAAGTACCTTCTTGAGTTCTTCCCCAAGTTATTTGAGGCCAAAATCAAAGGTAGAATTTTTGTTGGACCTCAGATAAAGAAGGTGTTTGAGTCTACCGAATTCTCCATTAAGCTCAATAGGATTGAGAGAACACCATTGAACTGTTTCAAAGCAGTTATTAAGGGCTTCCTGGGCAACTACAGAGCTGAAAACTACCAGCAACTGGTGCAGGATCTGATAAAGGCTTTTGGCGCCATGGGATGCAGGATGTCGCTTAAACTCCATATGCTGGACGCTCACCTGGAAAAATTCAATGACAATATGGGCGCCTACTCAGAAGAACAAGGCAAACTATTCCACCAAGATGTGAAAGACATAGAGCGGAGGTACCTGGGTCACTACAATGAAATAATGATGGGGGACTATATCTGCAGGCTAGTGCGGGAATGCGACCTGGACTACAACCGCAAATCCAGGAAATCCAGTCATTTCTGACGTGTATAAGTTGCTTTATAAGTGTTATTTGTTTTTACTTGTTTGCTTTAGATAAGCTTGTGTAATAAAATAAAAATATACTCTGTTGATTTAATTATATGAACTGATAAATTTTTTTTTAATGTGTTTTTTCTTGAAAAATATGAAAATTTCGAGATATCAAACTCCTGACCACAAACCCAAACTTCTGATTAAATAATAGTGTTTTTTTATAATAATGGGATATAACAAACCATGAAATGACACTTAGAACCGGAGAACAAAAGTTATTTTACACGGTGTTATGGGTGCATTTAAGAGCGTTCACACAACTGCAAGCATTAAGAAACCTCACTAGCTTGACGACAACTCGTTCCATCTCTTCGATAAGTCGCGAATATCGTGAAAAGGATCATGATATTGCCCTTTCCAGCCTGACTAGACAACAAAAGCATCATAGCCATCATTGTTATGATGTATATGTTTTTGTAACTTAAATACAGAAACCAATACATTTTGAAGATATACATTTCTATTTAATCATAAGTTTAGCTCTATGCTGATAGGTAATTATCCTAATACATGCAAACACCCTAAGGCTAATATAATTGTAGGAGTGTATTTTCTACTAATTGCATGGATAAGCCCTGTTAAAAGAAGATTTTCAGAGGCATATTACATATGTGTTAACTACTGTATGCCTATTTTACATGTAGCATACTCTGCATAGATATGTTTTCTCAATCGTATTGTTGATATCCTTAACCAGCACCATTCATTATGCATATATGCATGCATACAAAGATAGATACATGCATATGTACATAGGTACGTAGTTTTACATCTTGTCAGGTAAGTATAATTTACTTTGATAGGGTGTCTAATAATCCAGAAATTATATGTGTTACTTTTAGCATTGGATTATATAGAAAAGTTACACACCCATTTGCATCATATTTAGTTTTCCAAATATTTCGTTATCTTATTTATTAGAGTTACTCCCTTGTTTGATTTGAAGTATCAAGTGAGAATCGTGTGCATAAATCGAAGTTTTTCAATTTACTATATTACATATGGGAGAGCCTACTGTGGTGTGAATGGTGATTGTAATGTTCAGAAACTATGTAGTTCATTATTTAGGAAAAGCTTAGGCAAGTAGGAAATCGAGCTAAAAAATATTTCTCATGCGTAACAATCGATTAGCTTGTCTCTGTCTGACACGAGACACGTGCGATGAACGATCCAGGAGAGATAGGTGAGTTTGGGGGTTTGTTTAGAGGATAAATATGTATTATGCTTGTTAAATATAGTACGACAAAAATATAGCATGAAGAAAGTGTGCATCTCTTAGTCAATGTGTTTACTGTGGCATTGTGTAGGCTATCGAAAATGGAAATTTTTTCAAAATGGATTAGGATATGGAAATATAGGGATTTAATATATTCTCTCAACTGAAATTACCATGTTTATTGAAAACAAGCGTTGATTTGTGAAGCTAATATTTGCGGATGAATATATTTTAAAATACCGACATATGTTGACAATTATTTATGCTACTCAATTTAGTTATGATTATAATTACTCATATGCTATATATTTGTTCTCTATTTACAAGGAAATATATGTCTGCATTTAGATGAGAAAATAGATTATGAATGTTTTCTTCGTCGTATATGTAGATGTTATCATAAGAATTTGTAAACAAACTCTGCATTATATAATTGTGTTTTATGTTCGTAGAGATCAATAGAGAAATGAAAAGAAAACATTTTCCTCTGATTTTAACAAATTAATAGGTACAACCTCACAAAATAATTTCACTTCACATATGCCATTAATGCTTTTGTGAAAAGCATCTCATATCACACATTCAATTTTTTTTTTCACGTCAAATGAGAATAACTACAATAAATCCTCATCCAAATCTAATATATTAATTTCTTCCCAAAATCAACAATGTTATTATTTGTAGGAAACTGCATTGAGTATCTCTCCGAAGCTAATCTATTTATCTTATTGATATCGAAGTAAAAGTGACACTTGATGTATTTAAACTGAAATCTAGAGAATATTGCTGCATAAATAAAGCATTTTAGTTTTCCTCATAATAATGCGACGTGCAGAATCTCGTTCTCTGCCTCCCAGCTTGTCGCTTCGGCCACAATCCGGGCTCCGCTGCCCACGACGCGGAGGAGAGGAAGATGTATCCCTGGGCCCTGCACTGTTGATATCCTCGGAAAGACGGTGATCCGCTTGAGGAGGGAACCCTGTGAGGTGGCTACTGCAGCAGCTGTTTCTGGCTATTCACCACAATAACGATTTTGCAGTTTTGTCCACAGGTCGCAGCTGAGGTGCCGTTCAGAGGGCTGTAGTGACTGTCTCCTCATCTCTCTTTCTTTCGACACATGAGCCTTCTTTAAATATCCTTTTCATTTTCGTTTCTCTTCTTCCTTTTCTGTTCCCTTTAGTAGTGTCTTTTTTATTAGATATTGTTCAACTATTTTTATATAATGTCAATGGCCAGACATGACATTGTCAGATTTTGAAAATTGAATTTCATCGACTGTATATGTAGTAAAACAAGGCGTATACTACAAATAACTGTTTCTACTTTTGGCACAATGACATCAATTATCCCAGTGCATTGCTGGTGCTTTATTGTATCGATCCCGTAAGAATGAAAGGCAAAGTTAATCTCGGCGATATTTGAACTCAGACCGTAAAGGGCCATAATTCTATGTTGCAAAGTATGGCGCCTGACCAAGCGCAACTCATCCTCTTGTATTCGTAGCCTTAGAAATAGTAGCCTTGTGTAATTAGATAAAACAAAACGTATGTAATGGCTAATGCAAATGCGATCAGTGATTAAATCAATAGAAAACCAGAGGAAAACCATTAAACAGTATAAATAATTTGCTCGGAATTCTAATCTCAAACATATCCATATTCAGCCACACCCCTCAGATATTGTACAATCAATAGTAATTAAAAGGAAAATATATTGACATTTTACTTAAAATCCAGGAAGCTAATTATATATAAGTACTGGGATACGAAGAGGTGCGTGCACCGCTTATACTGGTTATATAAAATGTAATTGAAATAAGGTTGTGGTAATCAAGGGATTTAATAGTTTAGCAATATGAGGTATAGAATATAAGATTACGTGACGTTGATGCATTTCAAATAGAAATCCAAATGAGATTAATTATTGTGATCACTAAACTCTTAGTTCTACATTTTTTTTAATCATTCTAAAAAATGTCTTCTTCTCAGAGAAGGCAATAGAAACAAATTGGAATCAAACTAATAATGTCTTTAATGTGCTACCACGAAGGGCAGCTTACTAAGATTTGTCCCAAATGTATTGAGTACGCTTATGAAACATTAGTTAGTAAATGGGATTAATCAAGAAGATGGACAGGTAAAATCTTCTCTTTAATTTACAAAGAGAGTAATTTAGTAATATGCAGGAACACCCAAATGAACTGAACGAATAGAATTATTTTTCTTTGTAAATTGCATAGAATCCTATGCAAATACATGACGAAAATGATTGCATTACTGCATGAAGCAATGTGTACGGAATTGCAGCAGACATTTGTAAACATTGCATAGCACAATTAAATGTATTCTATTCGTATCACCAGGGATTATTATTCAAATATATGGACTTACATTGTAAAATGTTCTTCAGCGTTTTCATACTTGAATATGTGAGGTGAAGTTGTTGCGTGATAAGTTATAATTCTAACTCTTTCTGTATCTCGGATTCGATTCCCAATTGTAGCTGCTTCACATATATACCATCACTGCTGCATAATGAGATTATAACCTCAAGTTGCAAATGTCACCGTTATGTATACGTAAATAACGGTTTCTTAATTAAACTCTCTTCGACAAACTAGAGTTTTGATGCCTTGCCTTAACTAAATGGAGTAGTGCAACACACCATGCCCTCATATGAGATTACAGTGTTACTTCCCTTGATATCCAGAACTGATTACGGTTGTCCATTATCTATACACTAGTTAATATGTATTTTGCATTGGTTTTGACGGAGAATGAATTTAAATTTCGGGAATAAGCTCTAATGATGTAATTGTGTGGCTATTCATTTCTATGACATTGAATGTGGCGTTCTAGCATGCGCATACACCGTTGAAACTCCTATCTGGCGCTCTGTATATTGCAACAACTAAACATCCCAAAACCTATTCTTCATCATCAGAATGATTCATTGTGTTATCGTTGATCAGTTTTGACACTCTACAAACTCAAATAATAGAAATATTACTGCTGCAACTTAAATGATAGTGGAGCTACATTGATAAGCATCCTAGACCGCAGCAAAAATTGTGCGGTCAATAAATATATATATATATATATATATATATATATATATATACATATACATATATGTATATATATATATATATATATATATATATATATATATATATATATACATATACATATATGTATATATATATATATATATATATATATATATATATATACATATACATATATGTATATATATATATATATATATATATATATATACATATACATATATGTATATATATATATATATATATATATATATATATATATATACATATACATATATGTATATGTATATATATATATATATATATATATATATATACATATACATATATGTATATGTATATATATATATATATATATATATATGTATATATATATATATATATATATATATATATATATATATATATATATATATATATATGTGTGTGTAAGTATGTATGTATGTATTTGTTCTGGTGACTCGGAGAATGAATCATATATATATATATATATAGTTAAAGAATGAAGAGTAACATGGTTGGCTGTTCAATAAGGGCTTTATTTAAAGTACTGACAATTGCTTCGTTGATCAGGTGAGTCTAGAGTTCGCTAATCGCTTGGGATTGCGTCACTCGATCTCCAATACATTATTTACCTCTGGTCAACACATCAGGGTACGTAGATATGAAAGTAGTTCACTCTAGGCAAGACTTATATAGAAAAATAGCGTATAATCAAAACAATAACATCAATAATAAAATACCGTATAATCAAAAGACTGGTTCAGCAAAATAAACAGTAAAAAAACATCTAACTTCGTACAGTTCAACATTAATGAGTACTACTCATCCATATCCCTGTCACCCTGGGTAAAGTGCTAACCTTTGCCCAGAAAAATTCGGACCTTACCTCGGACGAATATAAAATAATATTCTTCAACAAACTAGGCCTAGGTATCACTTTCGAACTTAACTCTAAAAAAGCAAATTACTTAGATGTAACTCTCAACCTAAACACAGGCTGCTAGAAGGACTATCATTAGATTCGAAAACAGTTACTGGAAACGAAAAAAACAGACAGAATATCTTCGATATCACAATGGGATCTAACAACTCAGCGCAGGTAACGGACTAGGTGGGAATATATAAAGCGCACAACTTACATAAGGAATTCAATAGCCTCCAAGGAGGAATTTACAGAGACGATACATTCCTTCTAGCTAAAAAACTTTAATAATCAAAACATGGAAAGATTACGAAAAACATTAGAGTATTCTTCAACAAACTAGGCCTAGGTATCACTTTCGAACTTAACTCTAAAAAAGCAAATTACTTAGATGTAACTCTCAACCTAAACACAGGATTAATAGAGCCCTTCCATAAGAATAACGAAAATCTACCCCACATTAGTTATAACTCAAACCACCCCCGATTCATAATTAACTCCATAGCACATAGTATATCCCTCAGAATATCCCGCCTATCTTCGAACCTAGAAATGTTTAACGAACACGCAAACTATTATAACATAGCTTTACATAAGGTTGGAAATAAGGAGATGCTGGAATAGATACTAGATAGAGACAACAACAACAAACCTAACGACAACAACACTACCCCCTCATATAGAAATAACAAGCATAGGACTAAGCATAGAATTAGACAACGAGCACCAAAAATAACCGAACAGAACACTAATATAAGGATCCCCCAAAACTATAGAAGATCCAGAGATAGAAAGTACCTATGGTTCAATCCAATATTCAACTCCTCTATAAAAACTAAACTACCTTCTACATTTTTAAACTAATAGAGAAGCACTTCCCTACACTACACAAATACCATAAAATCTTTAATAGAAAAACTATAAAACTTGCCTACTCTACTGCAGCCAACATAGAATCGCACATACGTAAGATCAACCACAAAAATATCTCTAAAGAAATTAACCTACCAACATGCACCATAGCACCAAATACAAAACACAAACACATAACATCACAACCACAAACGCATCAGAACGCATCACAACAAAACATTAATAGACCTAAATCACAACCCACCCACAACAACTTACAAAACCGCAACGATGAACCTGCACAAAGTAAAACCTCAAATTGTAATTGCCACCTACCGGATAAGTTCCCACTAAGGAATAGATGCCTGGATTCGAGTATGGTAACTGTGTACTGTAAATTCTGGCAACTCTACTTGGCACTTCATAGGTACCACGGCTGGGGAGTTCAAGAAAAGGTGGTACGTCCACAGACACTCCATGAAGAACCGTGGACTGGAGAACTCTACGACGCTCGCCAATAGAATCTGGCAGCTTAAGGACAAAAACCTAGAATATGAGATTAGCTGGTCAAAATTATCGGTAGCAAGAGCCTATATCAACGGAATGTCCCACTGCGGCCTTTGCAATTTAGAACTAGTACATATTTTAAGGTACGATGGGATGCTGCTTAACAACAAAATAGAAAGAACAATTTTCTGTAGGCATAAAATAGCTACTAGATTCACAAACTTCGAACCACCATGATTTGAACCAGCAATCCCAAAATTAGTACTGAACCACCTAGATTTTAACATATAGAATACACACCATCGCACTGCTATTAGCTGTCAAACGGCCAACTGGTCACTGGATCATAAATCTCTTAACATTTCTTTCACCCTCTCTCCCTGAAACAGCATCAACCCCATTAAGATAGAACAATCAGCAAAACATTTGCAACAAACGTTTATCAAACGTTCCGTCATCCCTAGCCCATAAATCGCACACATGTATCCACCAATTAATCTCTAATTTTTATTTTATCTCTCACTACATCGGACCCTATACACGTATCTATGTACATCTCGAATCTGGTTTCACATGTTAGCACTAAACCCACCAACGAATCCTTATAAGAACACTTACTCAAAAACTACTACTAACACGCTCTCACTTATATATTTATTTATATTTTCCATTTTCTAATTTTCTTATTTTTTTAATGTACCCTATCTTATATTTTACTTTTTACTTTTTACATCTGTAACTTCTCTACCTATTTACTATATATGTTTTATTATTGATGTTATTGTTTTGATTATGCGCTATTTTTCTATATAAGTCTTGCCTCGAGTGAATTACTTTCATATCTACGTACTCTGATGTGTTGACCAGAGGTAAATAATGTATTGGAGATCGAGTGACGCAACCTCACGCGATTAGCGAACTCTAGACTCACCTGATCAACGAAACAATTGTCAGTACTTTAAATAAAGCCCTTATTGTACAGCCAACCATGTTACTCTTAATTCTTTAACTACTATTACTCCAACTATAACCGGCATAGAAATTACCGCGAACTCGCTGCATAACTATGGAAGCATCTTTTTGAGTCAACAAAGCCGTACGTTAAAACCATCCACGATGCAGAGTACTCACAACCTCTAACCGGATTACCTATAACGATAACTTGTTATCCCATATATATATATATATATATATATATATGGGATAACTTGTTATCCCATATATAAATATATATATATATATATATATAAAATTTAAAAGTCTATATACATATAAACTAGACAGAGCCATAGATATATGCTGATTGTGAAGAGAAATACTGTATATATTTTATCGAATGATTCTATGGACTTATATATATACATGGTGAGTGTCCGAGTACGCCCAGTTCTTTGAAGAAAACAATAAATAGATATTGACAAAAACGTGTTATTGATATTGCTGACGGTGTCTATCGGTGTAATATGCTGATAATAGTTTTTAATAATTTTGAATAATTTCGAATGAACTTACGTATGATTGTGTAGTGACCTACATTCCGCGGGCTCACATACATTCTCTGTGCGTGATTTGGCTCAGCTCAGCCAATCAGCGCCAATAGAAGAGGATGTATCCCTACGCGTTCTGAGGGAGAAATAGCCCGCAAAGATTTGAGGACGCTATCACTCGCAGCTTCGACCGTGCTAAGGTAAACAACCATTTTTCTTGCGCCGTGAAATCACTAGGCAATATGTAACACAACAATTTAACCACGGCCTGGCAACGCTTCTCTCAGCCTGTAGCCCGTGTCTTTCTGGAATCTTAATTCGTTTGTTTAATTTCTCTGTTAATAAATAATGTAAAACCAAGCTAAAAGTCGTTGTCGATATTCCTATTATATCTTTCTACCAAACCTGGTTCCTCGTGGCAACATTACAACTTCTGAAATATACTTCTCCGCTAAATTGGAATTTACATCTTGAACCAAATTGGTGACTTATATTCAACAAAGAGAAACATTCCTTTCCTTTAATTGCATATACAGACTTATATATTTTATAGGGCTCCAGCGGTCACCAATGACCATGGTTTTGAACCTAGAAAGTTTCCCTCCGGAAAGATATTTTTGGGCAAGATATTTTTGTGGAAGATGAGCAGTCGCACATGCATACCATTCTCCCCTCTCCACGCCACCAAAGTTGTCCAAGGCAAAGGCAATGATAGGTACAGCTTGGCACCATTTCTAAAGCTGTATAGACTTAAGTAACGTGAAGATAAAGTGTCTTACTCACGGACACAATAAAAAATGTGAACCGTATGTATATATGTACTGTATATATATATATGGTTCGGATTGTTTTATCCTGTGCTAAAATCTAAACGGCTCACGCCAAATGTAAGACGTTTACAGGATTTTAAACGAATGTATGTGGTATAAGGGACATCTGGATTGAGCACTAAACTAAGAAGACTGGACCGTAATTCAACAGAAATTTAACTTAACTAAATGTCTAGCACAAATATAGAGAAAGTGTCAAACACCAAGACATATAGATTAACGGATATATTCATGTATAGGTGTATATATACATTTTTATTATACATCATATATTTCTATCAATGTGATATACTTTAATTTTGAAACCGATAAAAATTGAAAACCAAAAGAAAATAATTTTGATAAAAATGAGACGATGTATAAGTGAGAGAGAGAAAAGTGTATGTTAATAAGATTATAGATTATATAGATCTACGATCAATAGCTACACTTCAGTATACACTCTAATTTCATTTTTCGTTACTTCAGCTTAGATAGACTGATCTCTGATGTCACTTTACATTCTTTTACATTTTCATAGACAGTTATCAATATACTATTGATATTTTCTCATTTCATGCTTATTGTCAGATTTTCTGTGCCTTTGTTTTGTTTTCATATTTCTTTTACTTTAATGCCTACGTATTTTGACATTTTCTTTATGCACAATCATATTAATACATGTGGAAGGAGCGTGAAGTATGTACAGATATACATAATGCATTTCTTGACAGTTACCTTGGTTGTCCTGCATTATCAATATCCAAAAGGTTATTAGCCTTTTATTACGTCAACAGTTTTAAGTCAAGCTTAAGCACACATAAATATATTTATATCTTTAGCTTTTAATGTGCATACTTTCACACAAACATACACACACAAACGCATACACATGCACAAATGCACCCAGAAAAAGACACACAAACACACACACACACACACACACATATATATAGGTATCAATATAACATCATTATGTTTGTTCACACTTGAGGCGCGTTACACTTATCGATCAATTCAAGCTAGGATCGATATGATTCGACCCGACTCTAAAATCGATAGCTCATCAGACTTATGGATTCTCGAAAACAGCCCAAACACCGCCTCGCCCCAGGCCCAGAGCCCATCACCCTCTACCCCTCTCTTTCTTCTGTGGCCCAAGAGTCCTTGATTTTTCTCTTCTTTTCCTCTCATTTATGTCTTTTAGAGTCTTATCCTCTACTTTCCATACAGCCAGATCTTCCCTTTTTACCCCTTCTCCTTTTTCTTATTACTTAATTCTGTTTTTATCTTTCTTTTTCATATTTATGTAAGTATCAATGGTTTTTAAGCCAATTTTGTGAGTTTAATTTGACTATTAAATTCATTACATGTATCTTATATTTTCAAACTCTACGGCGACAAAATTCCAAAGAGAGAAATAAAAAACCTATTTAGAATTTCCTTTTGAAAAACATCATACAAATGGCGGAATCATTTTCTAATAAGCCCAAAACGAATGAAACTCGGTGTTGCATTTTATATTTGCATTACTCTTACGAGACAGAAATTATTTGTTTCTGCGATAAATATTTTTTCTTAATACACATGCTAGATTTTGTGTTCATATCTATATTTTTTGATATCAACGTCTGACTGAATATTTTGAAAACAGAACAATTACTATCGTAATGGTATAAATTTATTTTATCTTTTTTTTTAAATTGATGAAAGAAATGTCTGATAAATTTCTTAATTACATTTTTAGCACCTAATCTTTTTATTATGCTACAAAAACTAAAAATAATAAAGAAACATTACGCTATAGAATTATTTAGTGCATAGTCAACTCTGTGAAGTAAAATATTATTTTATTCTGAATGTGACAAATTTTCTCCTATTTCACTTCAATTATAGTTTAATAAAAAATAAATAAATAAATAAATGAGCCATTATTCTTATGCAATGAATATAATTGCGATAAAACAATCATTGAAGGGTTCGTAGATTAAATCAACCCCAGTATTTGACTGGTAATGTATAGTATCGACTGGCACTTGATAGTTTTGATGCCGAGGGTAGCATGACTGGAATGAGAATCAGTGCTGCGAAAACTGAGTCAATGTGAATGAAGTTCAACAGGAAGCAGACTGAGAAGTATCTCGGGTCGTGTTCACGAATGATGGAAGACAAGAGGCTGAATTAAGTGCAGGAATTGCTGGAGCTGGTGCAGTTATGCGCCAGCTTCAGCATTCGGTAATTAGAAGAGAAGATGTAGGTGTAAAAGCCAAATTCGCAATCTTCAACTCGGTATGTGTGCCAACCCTTACCAAT
This sequence comes from Eledone cirrhosa, assembly GCA_964016885.1. Lineage (NCBI taxonomy): Eukaryota > Metazoa > Mollusca > Cephalopoda > Octopoda > Eledonidae > Eledone > Eledone cirrhosa. The sequence continues at coordinate 63,474,956 of OZ024745.1, forward strand.
GGTCATGAATTGTAGGCAATGACCGAAAGAATACGATTGAGGATACAAGCGTTCAAAATGGGGTTCCTCCGACGGGTCTTTGGTGTAACGTTATTTGAAAGAGTACATAGCTCGGAGACCAGAGAGTTGCTCTAGGTAGAGCCGCTACTTTTACGAAATGAGGCATCACAGCTCCGACACTATGAGCATGTGGTTAAAATGTCTCAGGAAAGAATCAAGATGGTTAGAGGATAACATACAAGGAGGAGAAGAAGAAGAAGAATGAAAGGAAAGTTTAACATCACTGAGATTTGACCTCAAAATGGCTGGAATTAAATATAAGTTTGCATTATGTCAGACGCACTATCGACTCTGTTAATCCACTAGCATACAATAAAGTAATATTATGGTAAGGAGACCAACCTAACATATTTATAATCCAATCACAGTACGCAACGTTAAATATATTCTGTTCCTAATATCTGACAATTAAGAAATATTGTAAGCAGAGTAAGCTCTAACCCTTTAAAAGACTAAATTACATCTTCCTGCTCTTTACTCTGCCCCAACAACCCTCCCGGGAATAACAGAGTCCCCAAACACTCCATCCAGCAGCTCCTGTCAGAAAAACCCGACTCCGATTGATCCGACTGGATCTCCAAGTGAGAGTAGCCGAACTCATGTATGCTATCCAACCATTTTGCTCAGGTTCAACACTGCATCTCATGCCGGTTGGTTTGGCTCGTAAAATATGTTCAGCGAATCTTTTCTGAGTCATTTTAACCACATGCAAATAACTAGGCCAGAATAGGATTCCTCCGTAGCTCAGAGATCAGAATCGATCCATGTCGAGCCGTTGCTTCTCCGAATTGAGAAATCACAACAACGATTAAAATAATTCTCGAGCATTCTGTATGAAACCCCCCTATAAGAACACATATTCTTCATTTCATCAGTATAACCGCAATACTATATATAAGATAGTGTTTTGTTGTTTTTTTTTAATTTCATCAAAATGTGGTAATATATCAAGTAGAGTACCAATGACATCGAGCCGAGGAAAAACGTCTTGAACTGCTAAATTTCAAACTGCATCTTGAAAGGATACATTTGATTATTTGATTTGGCATACACTATCATAAGACTAGTTAGCCATGGCTGGTAGGTCTTTGATCAGAAGTCTGATTTAGAACGACTAACTTAAGTGTAAACAATAACAATGACAACAATTGAAACAGCAGAAGCTTACATCGCTAATTCATTTAGAAAAAAAAATAACATGACAATTGAATGTTATTTATGCGTTCTAATTAAACCATTATTTATTAGTAGTGTCGTCTACGATGAAAACCAACGACGGTAAATAAAATAGTAATTTCAAGCTATGGAGTTACTAAGATATTAAGGCATCGTATGTGATGTTTTACGTTCTATGAACTCTTTGTGTTCTGAATTCAAATTTCACCCTGTTTCCATAAATCAGACGCAGTCTACTTAACCCTGCGCCTGATTTAACTCAGTGGGTATTTTCATTGAAGTCTATACTATTGCACACATTTCGTGACAGATCTCTTGTTTGAAAATGACTTCCTCCCCAACACCACCAGTCTCGTAAGCGTGGGAAATTGTCTTATTTGTTGCTTTTGCCTTCTAACTAAACGATAAAAATGTTCAGCTCCTGGTGTCGTTAGTGCGAAATTCTTTATCAATTTTCGATAATAACTATGTCACGTCACTTTAAGCAATATGTCCTTGCTTTGCTGTGTGGTATGAATGACACATCATATTATTACGCTTTTCTGGTAAACATGATGGTTAGTAGAGGTAAACAAACGTATTAAAAATAGATGAAATAAATGAAGCAGTTTAATTTCAATATTTTTGTCTTATTATTTTTAAATTGTACGCAGATATCTTTCTCCTTTAGTACAAGTTATTTCAGTAATAGGAAGTTTTAAATAATGCCGATATTAAAATGAATCTTTGTCAATATAAAATGTGAAAAATACAATCTAAATGTGTACAATATTAGAATTTTCTAATGCATTTTTGTGTCTTTGTTTCGTCTTCAGGATCCAGTTTAAAATTTTAATTTAAATTAGATTGTTGTTGTTGTTAATATTGTTGTTTAAAAACGAGCTAGTAAGAAGTAATTCATTTTAGCTATTGTTTCCGACATGGCTTTTTCCAGTCCTGCCACACCTCGCTTAGAATGAGAAGCCCTGCATATAAATATTTTATGTATTTTTCCTTTTCTTTTATTCTATGGCATGTTTTTCGTCTTTTTTATTTATTTTTAGCTTAGTTTTGTACAAATAAACAGCTTATCGATTTCTCTTCTGGACATATTTATAATATTGTTGATATAGCTTCAGTAAGCAAGTTGACACGAAATTGTAGTTTTCGTGAAGATGATTTCTTCGCTTGTATTTTTATTTATTTTTTCCCAAGGAGTGTCATGTCAAAACCAAAACGAAAAAGAAAGAAAAGAAACGAAACGAGAGTTTATTTCCATGGCGTGAGATGGTTTGAAATTGTTAACTTTAATCATGTGTCGAATATTGTTGAAATGCGTATCACTTTCATGAGACACGGAAAGTTATTAGTGAAATGAAGTAGCAATCAATAACATTGCGAAAACGAGATGTTTGCTGTGAATCTAAAATTCAAAAATTCATTTCTACTGGCTTCTTTCCTGTAAATTTTATTTGTCTTCTAGACTTTCTAATAAAAATAGAAGGGATATATAGAAAATGTAGCATAGTGACTTAAAACAGCAGCAACTGTTCAAACCGATTCAGCATCGACTTCAAACAGTTTGTCTTTCTGTTACAATATTGCAGTGATCCAACCGTCATTAGAACACTTAACTCTCAACATATCAGCACGTCAAGATATTTACAGTTATTACAGGCTAGATATAGTGCATAATTGCAAGCATTGGCAACATTTATTTCTTGCTTTCTGAGTTCAAAACTCGTAAATGTCAACATCTCCTGTTATTCCTTTGAGTCTATGAATTTCCAGTCTAATCTGGGGAAATGTACGAAAGGTTAAAACGTCAGATAGAATATCAGGTATTTGTTACGACGCTTTGTTTTCTTTGAGTTCACGTCTCATTGTTACCAACTTTGGTAGTAAAATTAATCGATCTTCTGGCAAAAAACCACCACTTGACCCTTGGGACCCATTAGTGGCGATGGCTCTGTCGCATTTATACTAACCAGAACTCTTATTTAAGGATATTTCCCCCTTCCCTTCTCCCGTTAGAGTTGAAGATCCAATAAAAGAATCACAAGCATTACTATTCTTCCTTACTAAGCGATGCATAAAACTTTACAAATGCGACTATTGCTAGAAGTATAGAGTTATCCCTTTTCGTGCATTCAACTGTTATGATATTATAGATACATATCGGAAGAGTAAATAAGTTACACGTCTGGTCCAATGTCTTACATATATAAAACTGTAGCCTATCTACTGGCGACTCTCCCACCACTATTATTGATGCGTCTGTTGTTTTCCACCACCTTCCTTCTTTCTTTTTTATTTATTCAAGTTCTTCAAGCCACTATCCTTATGTTTATATGCCAAATGTATGAGTGATCGTGTACCTCAAAATCACTGCTTGGTTTCAGACTGAACATTCACTCGCGGTATTCTTTGAGACAATTCTTCCAACACAAACGAATTGCTTTACAAAGACCTTTGTAAAAATGAAATAGAAATTAATGAAGCACCAACAACATACCTACCAAACTCTGAAAACCCAAGCGGAGAGTACCATGAAAAAAGTGCCCCGAAACGGGAAGAAATGAGGCGAAATGGGGAGATTTTACATAAGGAAAGCTATACCCATTTTCACAAGAGAACACATCTCTCATCCACCCCAAAATGGATGTGATATCTCCCTGTTGAACGGATAGGTTTGCAACAATAAGAACAGTAGAAGTATTTGAGAGAGGAGTAAAGACGGCAACGAAATCACCACGAAAAATGTTAGCTACAACAACTAATAATGAATCTAAATAATCGTGGGTGGGGAGAATCAAAACAGAAGTAACACACTCACAATAAATATACATTCACAAACTCACAATAAATATACATTAAGAAACTGAAATGCACCAGCACATCAAAAGATTCCAATCTTCTGATGTTATTAAAAAATCTTAATGATATACCAATGGAGCTGGCGACAACAACTGGCTACTAAATGGGAAACAACCCTAATCCCCAAGACTAAAAGTCAAAATCTGCAAACATATAGCATACTTTCCACTGACCAACGAAATATTACTTTAAAAAGCTGACCTGTTTCTATGGGCTATAAAATTTGATTTGGATTAGAAATCGATCCACGTAAACTAAGCAAGTATGCTAATGTCATTCTCGATAATGATTTCTTCTATAGGCACAAGGCCAGCAATTTTGGTGGAGGGGAAAGTCAATTAAATCGACCCCAGTGCATTACTGGTGCTTTATTTTATCGGTAAGGAAGAAAGGCAAAGCTAACCTCGGCGGGATTTGAACTCATAACGTAAAGGGGCATGATATTGCTAGATAATGAAAGAGAGATGATAGAGTTGTAAAAAGCACAACACAGATATAGATATTCGGGGGAATCACCGAATTAAACTAAATTTAAAACTAGCAAAATACATTTGGAAGGATTATTCTAATAATTGGATAATCTGAAACTTAAAGTATAGTTAATAAAAATCATATGACAATGGATATCTGTCATTTAACTATCCAAGTAATAAAGTATAGTTATAATATATTCAATTAGACATTAAACGAATTAGCATGACAACCTAAGAAGAATGGAAATCTAATAAAAATAGCTACAATGTACAAACAATACAAAGGACTGTTTTCTGTTTACAAAGAAGTCGATAAATAAAAAAAGATGTCGAAATATCAGACAATTGGGAAAAGAAATGAGAAACTACAACAGAAATTATGAAGTTATTGAAAACTAAGTTGAAAATAGATTATTGAATACCAAGTTCCAACAATTACAAGAACATTTCATATATGATCTATACCTGAAAATGGTGCGAGACCAGAAACCACGGGTGGAGCGAGATTCAATTAAAATGATCTCATCTGTTTTAATGCATAATTTTATCCACCACAGGAGAATAAAAGGCAAAGTTGACTTAGGCGTGATTTGAACTCAAAGAGTATGGAGCCAGAACATACTGTCAATTCATTAGACAAATAATATTAATTGTTTCTACTTTTGGCACAAGGCCAGCAATTATTCCAATGCATTACTGGTACTTTATTTTATCGACCCCGTAAGGATGAAAGGCAAAGTTAACCTCGGCGGGATTTGAACTCAGAATGGCAAGGGCCGTAACTCTATGCGTCAAAGCATGGTGTCTGACCCTCTACCGATCTATAATAATGATAATCTATAATAATGCCAATCTATAATAATGATAATGTTTTGAATATTGCATCAAGCCTGAAATCAAGGGTGGAGTATAGTCGAAAGAATGTATCTTGTAAAATTCAAAAGCAACGTCTTTCCTCTCGGTCTTTGTACCTATATGTAATGGAATATTAATAAACACAAGATACCTTGTCCGATGCTCACACGTTTTTCGAACAACAACACTTTTTAAGCACTGTCTTTTTACAGAAGAAACATTATCATTACCAATAGTAGTAGTAGCTATAGTAGTAGCAGTCTCCTAAGTAACCATCTTTAAAATCATTTGTGATGAAAAGTACATCGAGTGAACGCAATTGACATTTATGCATGAAATGAACATTGTGGATTCGATTAACCGCCAACAGTTGTAAGTAGTACAGCTGAATTCGCTTCAAAATTTTAACTCAATTGATTATCTAACTCAGACGGCAAGTGACTAGAAAATATTTTGGTATTTCCGCATATATTTAGTACACTTGAATAGGTTTTGTAAAATAAGATTTTAAATATTCGTTTCATATATAATAGAAGAATGTCATATATTTTGACTGGATGACGACTCACGCATCCTTACCATTTGATTGCGTAGTCATTCCTATTTTATATCTACTCGATAACCCATATCAACATTTTACAGAGAAATACGATGCACAGACTGCTGAATATATCAGTGAAATCAACGAATGTCTCATACTGTTTAATTTTGAAACTAAATCATCATCTTCATCATCACCATCATAATCAGTTATTATCTGATCTGCTAATTAGGAGGTGAATGACCTCCCAGTTTCTACTAATCGGTCCTGTTCTCACCACAATCATTTATGTACCGATCACAAACATGTCGATCACAGCTTTATTCAAGTGTTATTATTTATTCGTGCCATTAGGGCGGTGGATTGGCAGTATCGGTAGAGGGTCGGACGCAATGCTTTCCAGCATAGTTACGTCCCTTTACGATCTGAGTTCAGTTTCCGCCGAGGTTGACTTTGCCTTTCATCCTTACGGGGTAGATAAAATAAAGTACCAGTAATACACTGGGTAATTGCTGGCCTTGTGCCTAAAGTAGAAACAATTATTTATTCGTGCTATGATACTGTTCATTTTCTCTTTTTTTTATACGTTTGATAATGTTTTGTTTTTCCTAATTCTCTTATTCCTGTACAACTTTGTATGTTCTTCTTAAAGTGCATATTTCCACACATTTTCTGTTCTCAGATTGACTTCCATAATTTTAAACCCCACTTCATGTCTGTTCTATATATTAATACCACTATGGTTCACTTGAAGCCTCAATGAATTCACCTGATTATTGATGTATCTATAACGAGGGCACATCACCAAAGAGACTTCACACTTTAAGCGAAAACACTAATCCCAAAAGATGAGTAGGATAATATCACAGCCTCTTTTACAATACGAAAGCGGCATTGACAATCTTAACTGGTATGAGTCGCTTTCTGAGGATATAAACCTCTTTTTAAATGCCAAGCAGGATCTAGAAAAAATGTTAAGTAAATAGAACACTGAAAGCAACAAGTCGACATAGAAATAGAATATATTTTAAGTAAGACCTAACATTTAGAGACTCCTTGTTTAAGACCTTAACTCCTAATGGAGTTAATGGTTAAGGTTTCGCAAAAGGTCGGACGACCATCAAATTCAACCAGGTTAAGAGAGAGAGAGGGGAGAGAGAGAGAGAGAGAGAGAGAGAGAGAGAGAGAGAGAGAGAGAGAGAGAGAGAGAGAGAGAGTTAGTACTTTAGAGAATCATACTCCATAAAGTCCAATAAAGTCCACGAGAGCAAAACCTCAAATCAAAAGGCAACATTCAATTTCATAACATCGACCTATGGGCCAATTAATATCCAAGCTGCATAAGATAAAAATAACAGCAAACTAGCATTTACTAAAGATGCTGTGTTCGTCCGGTCTTGAAATGTAATATTTAGTTAATCAGGATATTTATTTAATCCTAGATTAACTATCTAGATTATCGCAGTTGATGGGATATGAGCTGTATTTCATTTGTTCATAATCGTATTTGAAGTACAAATGTAATATAATAAAAACTCTCGCAAGCCATTAGCTCCTTTCGGAGAGGTAGATATAAATACCTTCCTTAGGAATTATTGAAAATTTAGAAAGTATATAAAGAGTATATATATTATTGTTACTTTTCTTTATCAATATAAACTTCGGCAATGAGAATTAGAATGAGGGGAAGATAAAACGATGAGAAATAATCACCCCAACTGTATTCGATTAATTACTACGACTGAACTAAGTATGAACGGAAAGTAAAAATCAAAAAAATATGATAGGATTTAAAAACAACTGTAGGAAGCAGCCTATGAGATAATGAAAAGAAACTTGTCTCTCGGTACCCAATTTCGTTGTCACTACATATATCAATCAATGTATATTTCATCAATAATCCCCATTGAACACCACCATTTAAATCCAAGACCTAAAAGCAAGGAATATATAACCGTATATAAATCCACATAATTCGTTGCAAAACAATATTTTTACAGCATATATTAATGCGAGCATTTATAAACTGCATTAAACGCTAAACATATATTGATGAATTGAGAAACTAGAAGCTATACACGTTTGAATTAAATGTTACACTAAACTACAAGGAAATGAAATAAGAAACGTTGAAAGATAATTTCTATAGATCTAAATATATTTGTAAACATCGTATGAGTATAATTAATACAAAGGAAAGATTGAAACTTTAACATAGAATGGAATTAATGTCCTTAATCGCCCTTACTTTACTAATAACATTGCATGACATATTTTAGCAAACACTGCTTTAGGTGATTTGGGGTTAATTTAGGGAGCTCTTTATGAATATGAAATCCGTTTTGCCCCATCATGACATTTCGGTCTACAAGATACCCTATGTTTACTATATTTACAGAAAATGTGTCTAATATTGTGAACTTGCCATGTAATTTATTAGTGTGATAAACAATTAATCACAGTTAAGATAACTAATAATTTTCCGTTATTTTCTCATTTCACCTGTCAATACATGTTTGGCTCTGATGGCGGGACAGCATGGTATTTTGATGTTCGTTTTCCCAAGAGCATTAGCGTCACAATTGAAATAAATTGTGTTAAATGATAATGAAAATCAAGGAACACCAGGATTTCACTCTAAGACATTATTTCATCTTACAAGAAATCCTCGCCACTGTGCCAAACAAACATACAAAAAAAAAAAACAAGGTAGAAACGCCAAGACTAAGGTGAATCAAATATTTGATAATCAACAAACTCATAATAAATTTCAACTTGATTTTGACATGAAGCATGATATTGATTTTCTTTGATGATCCATGAATATATAATAAATTCAATGAAGTCTTCCTTTTGCAACATAAAATATTTCTTTCACATTTTTAATATGTAATTTATTTGTTTCATTTGTGAAAATCCTTTTCGTTATTCGTGATATCTGAGATCTTTTGACTTCAAGCATTTCATTTAAATAACCATAGAACAAACATATGCTCATATTTATTTATATAAATACATATACACATATATATACAACACACACACACACACACACACACACACACATATATATATATATATATATATATATATATATATATATATATATATATATATATATATATATGTATATATGTATTTATATAAATAAATATGAGGTTATATATATATATATATATATATATATATGTATATATGTATTTATATAAATAAATATGAGGTTATATATATATATATATATATATATATACAAATAAACGTATGCATATATATATACAATGTATTATAAAACGTTCAGAACCTCGTGAGAGAAATAAAATAACAAAGCGTTTAGAAATCAGAAAGAAGTATATAAAAGATGAAAAAAATGTTCTTTCAGTCGGAGATTTCAATTTCATTCAGTGAAAATTGAAGAAACATCTTCATGTTCAACTTAATTTTTTCTTTGATTTTTTTCATTCTTTACTATTATTATTGTGCGATTGCTTCCTCAAAACCGTATAATATTTGTATCACATCAACAATGGCATTAAAAGACAGTTTGGCGGCGTTTCTATTTTAAAATGAACCCAAATGACTGTTCAAAATATATTGTTGCTGTAATGATTTTGTTCGTGTTGGTGAGTGTAATAGCAGTGACTGTGGTCATGTTTTGTTGTTATTGCTCATGTTATGTATCACAAATCAATATATTGCAGTTGCCTCTATAAGGTCAAAATGCAAACGAAATTCAATGGAAGTGTAGTTTTTACACAACTGGGGAAAAAGAACACAGAATTGTATTTCATTTTTTTTATCAGCAGAGAAATATATTTCTTCTCTAACAAAATGTCTTTCAGAAAACATTTTCAGTGGGTTTTCATATTTGAGACGATGGTTAGATAATATTTCGTTATCTTCTAACCTTCTGCAGTTTATAACATAAAATGCTACTCAAGCCAATTATTTAGGTTGTTAAATTGATTAATCCTTCCCACAAATATCTTCCCTTGGGTGTATGTCAAAACTTAATATTTCTATTTACTACTTTATAGTATTGCCAAGACCTTCTCGGGATTTTGTTTCTCTCTAAGGTTCAAATATTTTATGATCTTACAGCTTTAAAATGGATCCGATTCGTTTGTTTCGCAGTAAATGTTAAAAGGAAAACGCTATATAATATCCGGGGGTGTTTTACGTTTGATAATAATCCTGATATGGGATGGATTCTTCGAATATATATATATATATATATATATATATGGATAAAGGGGTATTCCCAACGCGAGAGGTTACGTCTGAAGTCTGACTTTCCCTTCACTCATCTTCCAAGGACCCGACGCGCTAACAGAAATGGGGCTCCGAGCCAACACCTAGCCAACAATGAAAAAAAACACTCCTGCTGCAGTAATGCCACTCCAGACTTTTCATGAAGGTATAAAAACAACAACAAAATCAGAAATGCAACCGAAAATTGAAACTACAACCATATCCAAGTGCAACCACATCCGCAGTCAAAAACTGCTCCCTAAAGAAGAAAACTCTTTTTTACCCACGATGAACCTGGCAAAAGAGATACAAAAAACCTTCTAGCTACCACACAACACCATCCTATGCCATTATTCCAGTGCACCAACTCCCAACATTGCTGTCATTAACACACAAACACAAAACAAGCCTGTTGCAAAAGTCAAAACCAGCCACTACTCATGCTTCACATTTCTACTCAATGAACAAGATGCCAGCCCTTCCATCCTTACACAAAAATGGAAGGTCCAATTCATTAAGGATTGGGTTAGTAACCATCCACAACACAGCCATTTCTACATCCTTACTGAAACCCATCTCGACAATTCCCACTAGGAAGCTGAAGTGAAGTTGGCAAATTTTACAACCATCCACGCGGATCATGTCATCAGAAAGATTGGTTGAACTACCAATTCCCTGCATGATTCCTTTACAGCAGATGGAAATAATACATTCTCTAATGGCTACTGTGTATCAGTCACCGTGCACAAAATGTCAATGATTTGATAGTAGTTGGGCTCTATAGGCGACCACAAAGGCCCTTACTGCGCTTTAAAGAATGCCTCAACAGCATTAAGGTAACATACTTATGATGGGAGACTTTAATCTACCCTGTGTTGATTGGTCTACAAACAGTTTAAAATCAGGCACTTGCACCTCAACCGCTGACTGCAGCAGTAGAGTGACTTCTCGACTTTATGGACGAGGTTTTCTTGTCCCAACTTGTCCTTGCACCAACAAGATACCAGAAAAAAGTGTTTAACCTAGTGTTAGGTAACCACACTAACACTATACATAATATTGCAGTGGAAAAAGCCTTCTCTCTGTAAGCTGAGATTCCACCAGTCGAAATCCAAACCCAATGACCTCACTCCAACCAACTCATTTGAGAACATGGATCTTTATAATGCCAACCGGGGTGCAATAAGTAACGAGCTTTCAAATGTTGACTGATCTTTCACGCATGTACATATCTCCACCATTATCAAAACATCTTGGCAGACTTTTGTAGAAACTGTCACAAGCATATGTGCAAAACACACCCAACCAAGATCTGTGAATAAAACTAAGTGCAGAATTCCTCAAAACAGAAAAAAAAACTATTACCAAAGTATTAAGAAACTAAAATAATTGTTTCTACTTTAGGCACAAGGCCAGCAATTACCCAGTGCATTACTGGTACTTTATTTTATCGACCCCGTAAGGATGAAAGGCAAAGTCAACCTCAGCGGGATTTGAACTCAGATCGTAAAGGGACGTAACTATACTGGAAAGCATGGCGTCCGACCCTCTACCGATACTGCCAATCCACCGCCCTAAAATAATGAAACTAAAATAATTGTTTCTACTTTAGGCACAAGGCCAGTAATTACCCAGTGCATTACTGGTACTTTATTTTATTGACCCCGTAAGGATGAAAGGCAAAGTCAACCTCGGCGGGATTTGAACTCGGATCGTAAAGGGACGTAACTATGCTGGAAAGCATGGCGTCCGACCCTCTACCGATACTGCCAATCCACCGCCCTAATGAAACTAAAATAATGCCAACAACAATGCACTCATTCGACTTATATCGCACTGCTCGAAGAAAAACATATAACCTCCAACAATGCATGAAGACCATGATCAATAACCAAAGACCAGCTGAGAAGAAATTGGGCATTGAGAAAATCAAAACTCAATGCCAAGTGTTCTTTCCATCCGGAAACAGTTCTGAATGGCGCCAGTTCGTGATTTAAACTCGGGAATTTAATATTCTCCGAGTGAGAAGAACCCTCTGACGAAAGTCTTCTCAGTGGATTTCCGCATGGATTATCCATTTATTTTGAGACTTGAAACCGCGCGGTAAGGGTAACTATAGTAGGTACTGTAAACTTTTTTAAATGTATTTTAAAACTTTTTCTCTAATTGCTAAACCTTGATTATATATGTTCTGGCTCGTTAATTTATTAACCTGCCATAGAACCACATTGGCATACCGTTGGATAATACATGTGTCCCTATATGCATTTTTTGCATGTAGGAAAACATACTATATATATATTTATTTTTTTTGCATGTAGGAAAACATAATATATATATATATATATATTGTATGTATATATATATATATATATATATATATATATATATATATATATATATATATATATTAATTTAACGCGTAACATATTATGGAAGTATAAACATCAGTTTTAAATCTACAACGAATAACTGATGAAAATCAAACCAATTATATATTGCCTCTCGAATGACTATGTTATTGATTTATCATATTCTTGTCTACTTCGTTTGTAATTTGTCAAGCACTTAGCTGACGTAGATTTTGGATTCCTATAATTATCTCTAACATAACAAGATGCTGCATCTTCATTAGGTACTTTGACAAGAAGTAACAGTGAAATGATCATACATAAACAACTATATGCGCATGGGTGTTTTTCCAATTCCATCTCGCCCGCCCCCTCAATCTATTTTATTTCTCATTCTTTCTTCTGATGAAGGACTAGCGTCCGAAACGTTTCGACCTTCTTCCTTCTATATGAAGTGTTAACCTAATATATACCATCCATATACTGTACCGATTGTGTTGTTATTTCTGTTTATCTTTTACATACACACACATATATATATATATATATATGGGTGGTGTATGTGTGTGAGTGTGTGTGTGCGTGCGTGTGTGTGTGTGTGTGTGTGTGTGTGTGTGTGTGTGTGTGTGTGTGTGTGTGTGTGTGTGTTTGTGTGTGTCTACACACACACATATATATATATATATCCAAAATTAAAATTAAGGGTTGTCATGTCTGAGAGACATGCGCCATATCCACTGTAGAATAAGCTCAAAGATTAGATCCGAGCATTACATATCAACTAGAAATAGATTGACATATATATATAAAATAAACACATGAAACAATCTCAGGGAATAATTTGTAAAGAATGTAAGCACACATAGCTAGGTAGGTAACTAATTAAAGTTTAACTAGAACTTCAAATATAGATACCTTTTAAATTGATTAATCTCCTTTGTATATATTTCTTTAAGTAAGAAATATATTTCACCTATTAATCTGTAAATCACAGCAGTTAAATTCTTGGATGTTCACCAAAGGAGAAGAAGATAACATTTTGCGTTTACAAAGCAAATGCAAATCTGTGAATGACTCGAACCACGTGTTGCATTTTTTTTAAAATACTCACATTGCCCAACGTCATCCCAGTGGCGTTTTATATATATGTGTTTATTTTATATATATGTCAATCTATTTCTAGTTGATATATATATACATATATATATATTTCGTAGTTTAATTGATACATATGTATTAAAATACCTTGCATATCCAAAGTGTTAATAACTTAGCATGGTAATACCTACCATTTCTCAGGTAGAAGATAATTTTTGTTTCCTATACGACGGATTTCACGTTGCACGCCCTATTCTGCATGCCTTGAGCATTGACATGTCAGTGATAGGCACTTTCATAAAAAATTATATCAATAATTAGTGCAAACCTATTTGTTTATGACGACTAGTAAATTTTGCCTACACCTGTTTTAACTTTTGGGAGAAAGTGGGTAACGCATGATTTACTCAAACTTGTTGTGGTCATAGAGAGTAAAGTTTGACTGTTCATAGTATTAAAAAATCTATTTAAAGGCGTTAGTGGCTAAGGCATTATTGTAATAAGTGGAGCTTTATCAAAGATATTTTTAGGGGCGGTTAGTTATGTTAGCTTTTGTTAGTAATGAAATATTCTTAAACTATTGGTGAGCGCAAAAATGCCTATTAATATATATTTTAACTTCTCAACAGCTTTATGAAAAACAAGTATACATTATCTTTTAGATTTAGTGTGATGACTATAAAGCTTTGATACTTTGATAGCTTTCCGTCAGTATTGCCCCAGGCCATGTCCAACGTAATAGCACCACCTGGCGAAGTCTTTCAAATCAAAATTCACACTTCAGTCATGCTTTGGTTCCTCTTGGCCCACGTTGTAGAGAGACACCGCCTTTGGAGACATATCCGGGTGGACAAGGTTTGTCCGGAATTTCTTGGTGGAATTTGTCCAAAGACATTTTGAATTTTATAGGATCTCTTGGTTTTTTTTTTTAAGTATTCACTAAAATTCAGTGAAATTCTCTGAAAGAACCGTGTTATAAATCAATGCTAAAATTTAGAAACTTACTAGTTTAATTTGTCCAGAAAATACAAGCCGAGCAGGTCACATGTATTTGCCATGAAATGATGTTATACTATCGACAA
>OZ024745.1:63494695-63514695 GCA_964016885.1 Eledone cirrhosa
CATATACGTATATATTTTGTACAATGGACACACATAAGGATCCCTGTTGTATCCCACTGCGTGACATCTTGAGAAAGTGTTTTTTTATGGGGGTGGGGGTTACATAGCCTCGATTCTACAGAGGTCGGGTAATGAAAGAAATATAATAATTCAATGTTTAGAGAACGAAAGCAGAAGCAAATATAATATAAAGGAAAGGGAAAGGAAAAACAAAAAAAAAGGAAAAGAAAAAGAAAAAAAAGAAGAAGCAGTTAGCACACACTTCTGGGACCACATTCGACAAAAGGTGGGAGAAAGGGGTGGACAACCGAGCCACTACCAGAGTAAAAGATAACAGTATCGTAATTTTTGAGGTATGCCAGCACGCTCTCGGGGTTACTTCGGGTGATGGCGAGGCTGATGTGCCAACCAAGCGTCCTTCACGAGCTTCACTGGAATCGCGCAGTCAATCGCCCGACTCCCCAAAACGTCTCGAACGCCACTGGCTGGAAAATGTAGTTGGCCGGCTACCTGTATATAGACTGAATCTTCTTTAATATTGTAGCTCACCTGGAAACTAGTCCTCTATGTAGACATTTTTGTGGGGGGGGGGATTCATGCTTATTAATTTTTATGTAACCTAAAGAAAACTTCGACTTTAAGCAATGCTATTAAGTTAATTGCAGTTTCAGTCGACATTGAGTGAATAACTCGTTTTGGTTGCAGTTGTCTGAACTAAGTAACAACGTTGATAATTAACAAAAGGGATATAACTCGTATAATACTAATATCTATAAGGGAGATAACTGAAAGGGGAAATAATTCTTTTAGAGAATTTAAAAACAATTATTTCATGTTGAATACTATTTTCCCGCTGAACACAAATATGTACTTCATTCTTCCTTGAGGCTAACTTGGTTACAGTTATATACGCCGTACAGAAAATGAAGCTTCGTATTAATTAAATCTCATTCATTTCCGTTGCAAACATCGCCAGAATGACGTGACCATTATAACTTGTTGAAAGAAATAGGAAAAAAATTTACTGAATGAATTAGATTGACAATTATTTGTTTAGTTTGACTTTTTGAAATTTTAAATTGTTTTAAATTTTTTTTTTTTTTTTTTTGTATGAGGTCGGCGGGATGGTGGCTTTTTTCCTCCCCTACCTTTTTGGGGGTTTTCATATTTATATAAATTTTACCGTCAGACTGTCATCTGAAAACGGTTTTGTTTTTCGTTGTTTTTTATGAAATACATTTTTTTTCTATCAATTACTTATTAGGATTAAGGAATTTACAGGTGGAAAGCTTTGTTTGTTTGTTTTTGTATACGAAAAGCATTTCGTTTCGTTTGTCTAAATATATTTTGTAAGCATTGGAGACCATAGGATGTTTCATATTCTAAAAGTTTTAAGTATAAATTTATATACAAGAAAAGTTATTACTGTTGCCAATCCCATATATCTAATTATATACAAGAAAAGGTATTTCTGTTGGCAATCCCATATGTCCAATCAATTTTGTTATCTATTATTATCTTTTCATGATTCTGTTTCTCTGATCTTTGATAAATAAAAATCCTAAGAGTTAAAAATACAAAACCATCACAAAATAGTTAGAGTGTGTGGTAAATATCAATACTGAAATGAGAAATGTCCCCAAAATGTTTGAAACAGTTTAGTCTACTAATTACTTTTATTGGGTTTGCAAAGTAATTTCATATGATGAAATATTGTAATATTGTGTAATTGGTTTATTATCATTTATATATATATATATTATTAAAATAACAGATTAAAGTTTAAGTAAAGAATAGCTGCTTTCACCCTTAACAGGATCTTCTGAAACTAAAAAAATCAATCTGTGAATGCAGAAGTAATATACTTATATATATATGTATGTAAAAAGTAAACAGAAATAGGAACACAATCGGTACAGTATATGGAAGGTATATATTAGGTTAACACTTGATATATTCAGCAAGAGGGTCTTAACGTTTCGGACGCTAGTCCTTCATCAGAAGAAAGAATATATATATATATATATATATATATATATATATATATATATATATATATATATATATATATCATCATCATCGTTTAACATCTATCTTCCACGCTAACATGGGTTAGACTATTATATATATTATATATACATAGCGACGAATTTAGGGCACAAGCGGAGATGCATCAGGTTCTTAGATCCACCCCTGTTTATTATCATCCTGCAATCCATAATGAAGAGTTGGAAACTGGCTGGCCAGGGCAACTTCTAGATTCCAATGATATAAACACTCATAGGTAAATCCATGAAAACTGGGCCTTGATTCTTTCAGGGAAATGGCCTTGCTCTGTGTGTATGAAAGGAGGGGATAGTAATTCCATCCTATGTCACAGATGTAATCTATGGATCTCAGGCAGGCTAGCAAGAAATGTAGGTTTTACATGTGCTAGATGCACAGGAGCAGTAAGCAGCATGAGATTACAAGTAACAAGCTCTATGGGAAGTCTTATATACTGATGATATAACCCTCATAGGTGAATCCATCGCAGAATTAAAGATGAAATTCTTGACCGGGGAGAAAAGCTTTCAATTAAATATGGTTATGTGTTGTTTCATTAACACAGGGACAGGTTAATATCGGAAGGATTACTAAAATCAAAGATATACTTTGTTCAAGACAATGAGGAATATATGACTATTGCATGCTTTCATTGGTAATTACAAACACTTTAAGAATATATATGCAAACATACTTATTATTGCTGACAAAGAAAGTGTGGAAAATAAAAGGTTCCATGCAAAGTACTTTTTTTAAATTTTACATGGCCTCGATATAACACATTTTCTTTCTCATGTTTTAGCTTCCAGAAATATTTAATTAGATGAGTTATTTTCCTTCTGCAGCGACAAAACCCAGTTTTTTTCATAATTTTCCCTCACCGTAAACAACAATGGAATCTCAAAGTATATATAATCATCAATGTTCTATATAAATATCATTTGATGCTATTGAATGTTTATAATACAGGTTATCATGTAGTTTAAGTGCAACAAGTGAAAGCTTTGTGGCTGAGTGACATCCAAATGAATTATAAATCTATTAAGCCAATACATAGGAGCAAAAAGTAATTTAGAGAGAATTTCGATCAATTATAACTAAATGATATTGTATAGTTGATACAAAGCATTATGAGATATGTAATAAATGACTGATAAGTTTCAAAAAGCTAATACAATGCCGTAGGAATATATAAAGCGCAATATTACTTTGTTTTGTTTGATTTGTCATCCTTTGCCCATTATATATTTCTACTGCATCATACCACAGCTTTTTAAAACTTATCAGTCATTTATTAAATAATTTTATTTCTTAACATAAAAACTGTTTTCAATATCAATCCAAAATAAATATATGATTTTGTGTGTGAAGCACAGTAGTTCTCCAAATTATTTGGCTCTACATTAAATATGCTCTTCTAGCACAATTGGAAACCTTAACTTGCTTTTTGTTGACAACTGACTATTTCACATTTTTGCAATTTCTCTTTTTATATTTTTCATTTACAATAACCAAATAATTTCTATGGTGGCTTAATCTTTAAAAGATAACAGCTTTTTCTCTCTCAACAAATAGTAAATATTAAGTCATACAACCCACTTAAGTATAAATTCTTCAAAATTAGCATAATGCCAATATGTGAATTAACAGTAGATAATTTATTAAACTATTTGTATGAAAGAGGAAGCCTATATAATGATTAGAATATATAATTTTTCTTTTTACTTTTAAGTCAGGCTGCAGAATGAAGTCCTTAACTACATGAGATAAGCCCTTTCTCAGCAATGAATCCTCTCTCCATAAATTGTTGAAATATTTGTGAGTAAATTGTTAAGTAAATGTGTTAAATTGTACACTCATTCGCATGCAGCAAGAGATATACTGAGATATAATAATATTAATCATCAACTAATATTTCTTCATTTACTTATATGTTATGTTCATCCCATTCTACAAGAGGAATCTAAAAGGGTTGGCACCATGAAAAACTTCCATATACAATAAATTGAATCAAAAATGATGACTTGTTGAGAAATGAAGCTTGTCATGGGGAAAGTTAAGAGTAACATCTGCTTCAGTAGAGAAAATCAAATGATAAAAGGGTTTTTTTTTTAATAATGAAGCACACATACAATGAATTAATTTCTCCTGTGTTTTGGGATCTTGTGTACCCACCTAAAAATAAATAAAGAAACAATGACCACTGCGAGATTTGACCAGAGATGATTCAAAACTCTTTAAGATATTTTTATTTAATTATTTATTTTTCTGATTTTGGCAGCTCACAGTGTTAAAAACGACCCATCCACTGTAGCAAACAGGACAACATTTACATTCCTGTTAGGTCTCTTCCCTTTTATAAATCTGCTACTCTGTTGAACAAGCTCTGCTACCTTGTGAACCATCCTATATATAAAATGGACCCAATAAACACAAAAAAAACACACACTACACTCTGTTATATTGTTGAGGGTAAGGAAAAGTATCTAAATATAGAAATCATACCAAAAATGGCATGTATAACCCTTTAGCATTCACATTACTCTATATATACTATTATATTTTCATAGCAAAGGCTTTACCTCACATAATTATCTCACATAATATCGAATCAATGAGATTTTGAAAGTATTTATTTTGAGAACAATACCTTAACATCAGTTCGAGCGACCAGTTATAGCCAGTTTCAACAGAAAGAGGTAGAGAATTCTGGCCAGTTTGAACATTAAAGGGTTAAACAAGGTGTAAGCTTGGAAAGAGGATATATAAGAGTGTTGAAATTAATGAAGATGATGTTTCATATATTTCCAATTGACATTTTTGTTATCAAGGTCTAGAAGAAGCAAATAAGCTTCAGATGAAAAATATTTTCATGGTCCTGTGGTTATAGAGAGAAAGTGTTTAGGGTATTCTTATCTGGTTATACAGAAGTAGTGCTTGGGGTATTCTTATCTGGCTCGCGAATGATTTTTGTCCGGCCTGCCAACAGGTTTTAATCTTAGGCTAAGCATTCCCTGAAAATGTGCTCTGAATTATTTTAGATGAGAATACCGACTAGAGAACATGTCTAGCCACAAGACTCACTTGGCTGAACATAATTTTTTGCATGACAAAAAATCAAACTCAGACAGATAGAATAGTCAGTATTATTAAAAGTAAATTTTTTCATCAAACAAATGGCAACCACAGTTTATTAAAAATATTGTAGTATTCTATCACATTTCTGTATTCGTTTTTACATATGTTCTAATCATTTATTTCTCCCAAACAATTATTGTACTCAAGACACTGCATATCTATGTGGCCCACCAATGAGACACTGCATAGTAATGTGGTTTAAAAGAAACACAACAGTATTACAAGCTTGGTTATTTACTATAAAACTATTTGAACGAGCCGTAAAATGCATGGCATTAGAAAGAGCATTCTGTCATACAAACCATGCCAAAAATGGAATGTATGTGTATTCAAATATTAGTACATGACATGGCAACCCACCTAACTCATGTCAGCATATAAAATAGATGATATAAAATAGATGATATATATTCAGTTTGGCTTTATTGCACAAAATCTATATTTACTCTGAATTTTTTAAGCTGTCATTATACGATACAAAATTGTATTTCCAGCTGATGTTTCATATGCAAAAATAATACAGTTGTCCTGCAATCAAAGCTGTAAATAATTGCAGGAAGACTCTTGCATATTTATTATACATAAACATATCATATATGCTTTCATATACACCCCCATTATGAATTACACTATGTTAGAGCTAAGATATATATATATAAACCCATGCAAGCGTGGAATATGGACGTTAAACGATGATGATGATGATGATGATGATGATGACGATGATGTATATATATATATATATATATATATATATATATATATATATATATTATATATATAGTAATAATAATAAATTTGAAGACTAAAATCCAAAGAGGGCTCGATAAGGATAAATATATATCAAATATATAAGAACCGTTGAGCAAATATTTATTAAAATAACAGATTAAAGTTTAAGCAAAGAATCGCTGCTTTCACCGTTAACGGGATCTTCTGTCTTTGCGCATAATTGTTTTTCACCGCTCCTATTAATGACGTATTATATTCATTTTTTCCCGTTCTTTGCCAGAGAACGTTTCCATGAACCAAAGTATCGTCTTCCTGTCTTCTTCCGGTTGCAACATTTTTTAAATATCCACTTCTGCGTTTACAGATTGACTTTGTTAGTTTCAGAAGATCTCGTTAAGGGTGAAAGCAGCGATTCTTTGCTTAAACATTAATCTGTTATTTTAATAAATATTATATATATATATATATATATATATATATATATATTATATATATATAACTTACAAATAGTTATTGCTCTACATGGCTGAGTACAATAAATGTAATCTGAGTTTTTCAAATATTAATAATAATATTCGATTTGTTTGCAATTATGCAAACAGCCTCTTTTAAGCCATGTCAGTAGAATGAGCCCCTCATTCTTGCTCTTGTGTTGGCATGTAAACAGAACTGTTTACATATATGTATATATATATATATATACATATATATATATACATATATATATATATATAAAAATATATATATATATATATATATATATGAATATACATGTGTAAACATATATGTATATGCTATCTAAAGCTGACATATTTCAATGGGCAGGGTGTCATCATCTTAGACAGGTGTAATTGTGCAAAGTCAGCTTTAATTACCTCATCCCAAATCTTCCTAGGCCTACCCACTACCTTCTGGCTACTGTCAAGCTTAAGCACTCTACACCTATTTATACAGCTGTCATCCTTCATACACATCATATATACATACCAACGCAATCTCCTCTCCTGCACACTGCATCAGATCCCTCTTATGTCTAATTTCTCACACAGTACATTTATTCTTTGTCATTCACATATATTACTATTGCACATCCATCAAAGCATGGAGGATTCATTTCTTTCCAATCTTCGCAGTTCCTCTGCACACAGTGCCCAGGTCTGACTGATGTGCAACATTGTTGTTCATATACATGTATCATACAGTCTGCCTTTCATTTTGTATTTAGTTAGCATCAGTAGTATCTCCCTGAACTTTCTCCAATCTATTTCACTCTGGCTACTGTGCTTTCAGAACACCCTCCTCTACTGCTAATTTAGTCACCCAGGTAATAGAAACCATTTACCACTTCTGCAGAGCCCTCTGGGCATTTGAAGGAGTGTGTATCCTGAGTTATCATGCTACTTACTGCCCCTGCGCACCTATCACATGTAAAACCTACATTCTTTGTTAGCCTGCCTGCGATCCCACTACATCTCTTGTGTACCCAAAATTTGCATTTAGGATAAAGGATGGAACTTCTACCTACTCCTTTTCTGCACACTGACCAGGGCCATTTCCCTGAGGAGATCTGGGCCCTGTTTTCCTTTCTACCTATGAGAACTTCAGTCTTTGACAAGTTGAATTTAAGACCTTTTGATTGTAGACCATGCTTCTAGGTCTGGAATTTCATCTCTACTTCAGTTATAGATTCAGCTATAAGGGTTAGGTCATCTGCATTCAGGAGTTCCAGTCTTAAATTCCTCTGTTATTGCCTGTAGGACGATAATAAACAGGAGAGGGCTAAGAACTGAGCCCTGATAGACACCAAACTGCATGCACATTCTTCGCTATATCATCATCATCCTCGTATAATGTCTATCTTCCATGCTAGCATCGGTTAGACGATAGTCATTGTTAATTCTGACTTTGTAGACTGTTCCTCTATACATGGCTTATACTGCACTCACAAGCCACTTGTCTACTCCTAGTTATCTAAGAGCACACCAGATAATGGAATGGGAAACTTGTCGAAAGCTTTTTCCACGTCCACAAAAGCCAAGTAGAGTGTTTTAACTTTAGCTAGGTACTTTTCCTGCAGTTGTCTTACAAGGAAGAGGGCATCTGTTGTACTTTTACCTGGTACAAATCTAAACCTTATCTTATTTAGGTTAACTCATTCCCTAATCAGCTGTGCTAGGATTCTTTCTGTAACCTTCATAACCTAGTCAACCAACTAAATAGTTTTCTCAATCTAGAGCATTGACTTTGCTCTTGTAGTAGCTCACAATGATGCTGCTTTGCCAGTCATTTGGTATGACACCATTTTGTATTACTTGGTTTGCAATTCGGGAGACTATGGTATGGCCCACCATTCTTGATGCTTTCAGCATTTCAGCAACTATTCCTCAGGATCCAGCTGCCCAACCTGACTCCATATCCTTGATAGTCTTACATACTGTACTAATGCTGATCTGTACAGCCAGTCCCCTATTGGGTCGACATGGGGCAAACTTTATTCTTCCTACGCATTCTTCTCCTTCAGTAATATTATGTAGTGGTACTTTTCAGTGTCAGTGAGGGCAAGTTCACCAAAATCATTTTGGACACACTTCTCCTACCAACATTACAATTTTCCTTGACACACTGTCTGGTGATCCCGAACACCTCAAGACTTTGATTCTCACGCTGCAAAACATGCTTAATTTTTTTGTTTTCTGCTTCTCTTCTTGCAAGGTATCCTTGTTACCTAGCTTCTCTCCTAGCATTCTGGTAGACTTCTCTACTACCCTCATTTTGCAAATCCTTCCAAGTCAGTCTTTTGGCTTTAATTGTTTCATCTATCTTACTATTCCATCAGCAAGTCACTCTCCATCTCCCTAGAGACAAACTCTCACCACAGATTTCATCTGTTGCATTCAGTAGGTTATCTTTCAGGAATTCCCTCTGTTCCTCTATATCATATGTCCCTATTTGCTCTTCCTTACTGTTGAATGTGTCAGTCAATATATTTCTAAACTTGTTACTGTTTGATGGGTCTTTTAACTTTCATATTCTTCTCCTCCATGGCGTCTTGTGTTGGCAGGTTCTTCTAGCCCCGGCTATAAGGTCACTAATTACTAAGTTATGTTGGATGGGGCATTTTTCACTAGGCAGGGACTTAGTGTTCACAACAGTCACTCTGTCATGTCTTCTGGTAAGAATGAAATCTATCAGGCTGCTGTGCTCACCTGATCTATAAGTGATTAAATGGTTGTCTCGTTATATATATATATATATATATATATATAAATGCATTTTAGAGAGATAGAACAAGTGAACAAAAGAACTTTACAACCTTTTATTTGTTGATTTGTACAATTACTGTTGCCAATCTAAACCAAACAGTGAGTGTGTTCTATTATTATTTCTGGTAATATTATAACAATATGACCCTCTCCAAATATAACAATATATATATATAGAAGATCCCGTTAAGGATGAAAGCATCTATTCTTTGTTTAAACTTTAATCTGTTATTTTAATAAATATTTGCTGTACGGTTTTATATATTTATATACATTATCTTTATCGAGCCCTCTTTGGATTTTAGTCTTCACATTTATTATTATTACTATATATATATATATATATATATATATATATATATATATATATATATATATATAACAAGGAAGGTGTGGTAAGATACCAGGTGGACCATGACACACCAGAGTACTCGATACTTGGGGTAGCAGAGTGGGTAATATGAATAGAATCAGGGCCCTGATGGCTGAGCTCTAGCCGTTTCGACAGCTAGATCAGATCTAGCTGTCGAAGTGGCCAGAGTTCAGCTGTCGGGTACCTGATTCTTTTCATATATATACACATATATATATATATATATATATATATGTATATATATGTATATATGTGTATATATGTATATGTATGTATATATATATATATATATATATATATGGTTCATAGTAATAGTCAGGCTACTGTCTTATTAGCACCCACTCCTCACTGATTGACCTCGATGTCACGTGATTGATTCTTTTGAATTTGCCACCGACCAAGTAGGCAGTGATTTTTTCAATGTCCTGGAATTTAGTCCTCGCTTGCTTTTTTCCATCCACTGAATTATTTTTGTATAAGTTCCCTGTGTCCACACATTGCCTGGGAACTTAGCTGAGAATAGACCTCCCTGATGACGAAAGGATTTTTCTCCATGTTGTTTCATTCAGAAACCATGTTTATTCCCTTTCAGAAACTAATTAGTTGGAGTGAAATTTTAGTAAGTAAGTTAATTTTTATAATTTTCTTATTTTACGTCTTTCATATATATATATATATATATATATATATATATATATATATATATATATTGGCAACAGCAATTGTACAAATCAACTAATTTGTCAATTCTTTTGTTCACTTGTTCTATCTCTCTAAAGTGTGGAATCTTGAGTGAATGTTGCACCATGATGATGATGATCATCATCATCATCATCATAACATTCATCATCATCTTTCAGCTTTTTACATCCGTTTTCTTATTGCAGTGGCATTGCATCTTCCAGTAGTCTTCCTCTACTTGTCACATTTCTTTGTCATTTCCTCAGTGAAGTTCAGAAGAAAAAGTTCAATGTTTTGCAATTTTCTCTTGCTACTTATGCACAGATCTTCCTTGGTCTTCATCTTTTACAGCTTCCTTACACTGGCACTTCTTTACCCAACAAGCGTCATCCATATGCATCACATTTCAATTCCATTTTGGGCTTTTCTGCTCCACACTGTATTTGATGCATTAATACTCAATTATTATTTTTTATATGTGCCTGCTAAGAACTAAGCAATTTAATATACAACTTTCAAAATAAGAATAAGTTTCACACATAAAAGCAAAGATAGGAAAACAGAGGAAAATCTAGAGTAGTAGGTTATGGAAGCTATGACCTCTTTTTTCAATATAGATTCAGAAAAGATCTACAGGAAGTATAAAATGAGAGCAGAAAGTTTCCACAAGACAACCAGCTGCAAGCAACTGATATGAGACAAGTCACTGAGACAACTTCAAGAAACATTCCTAGCTTTCAATGATCTAGAGAAGATGAATAGCCTGTTAGAGTAGTGCATGTGATGTGAGGGTAATTAATGAGTTAGGAGTGGAATCGCATGCAGCAAGGTGATCATCAAGGCTCAGTGCTAAGCCCTCCGTTTATTATCGTAATTTAGGCCATAATAATAGTTTCTGATTTAGGCACAAGGCCAGCAATTTGAAAAGGAGGGGCAAGTCGATTAAATTGACCCCAGTGCAATACTGGTGCTTTATTTATTGAACTCGTAAGGATGAAATGAAAGCTAACCTCAGAGGAACTTAGGGTTAGAACCAAATCTAGGTTGGAAATTCTTGACACTCCTAGACAAACACTTTCTTAGATTGTAAAGAAATGAAGAATTCATGTTTCGTAATATACATGAATGGCAAAGTATAAATAAACAGTTAGAGAAACCGAGCATGAGAGGAATCAGATGCAGCAGCAAGCAGGAGAGGAGATTGTGTTGGTATGGACATCTGATACATATGAAGGATGACAGCTGTATTAAAAGGTGCAGAACGCTCAAAGTTGATGGAACCTATGGAGTAGGAAAACCTAGGAAGACGTGAGATGAGGTGATAAAAGCTGGCCTTGCATAATTGAACCTCTTAAAGGTGATGACAGAAGATTGTGATCTCTGGAGTTATGCAGAAATATAATGTGCACGGGTTGAGGCGTACATCTAGTATGTATCACCTTCCTCTCCAACACCCCTTCTATACACTTCCCACGTTGTAACACCGCAACCACGTCCTAACAATCCACCCCGTCACAACATCCCACCACTCACCCCATGTACCTCCCCCATCCAAGTTCCCGGCCCACACTGTAAGGAGGTTGTTTTGATGCCACGACGAAAAGCTCTCTGTCCACACAGTAAAGTGGTCGTGTTGGAGACAACAGAAGGTGCCCAGCCCACACTGTAAAGTGGTTGTGTAGTTGTAATGACAAAAAGAACCCCGTACACACAGTAAATCTGGTTGGCGTTAGGAACGGTATTCCACCGTAGAAACTAAGCCCAAAACAGTTTTGTATGAGCCAGACATGTTCATCTGACCTGAGTTTTCCCACAGTGGGCCAGCTGATGTTACCCATGCTAGCGTGGAAAATTGACGTTAAACTGTGATGATGATTATGATGATGATGATATGGCTAAATAGTGAGTCTTGTTACTCAGGAGTTACTTCAGGCGAAACTCCAGAATAACAATATACACTTTTTTAGCCTTATTATTAATGAACATATATATATATATAAACATTAAAGCACATTTTACCTTATATTACAAAACATGCTAGCATTAATTTTACAATACTAGGGCGATGGGTTGGGGGTATCGGTAGCGCGTCGGACACCGTACTTTGCAGCACAGGGTTACGTCTCTTTACGTTCTGAGTTCAAATCACACCAAGGTTAGCTTTGCTTTTCATCCCTACAGGGTCGATAAAATAAAGTACCACTAACGCACTGGAATCGATTTAATTGACTTTCCTCACCCCCAAAATTGTTGACCTTGTCCCTAAATCAGAAACCATTAGAGGTTAGCTTTGCTTTCCATCCTTACGAGGTCGATAAAATAAAGTAACAGTAACGTTCTGGGGTCGATTTAATTGACTTTCCCTTTCCCCATAAATTGCTGGCCTTGTGCCTGAATCTGAAACCATTTACGAGAAACCAATACTACTAAAATAAGGGACACAACTTAATTTTGTTGAAAAAAACGAACAACTCATCTATGTCTATGATATATTCTTTTATTTCTTAATTTCTTCTCAGTTCGTTTTATTTGGTACATACTAAGACAAATATTATGCTTATCATTTAGATTAAATTATTTAATAGTGGCTCAGCGGATTCAACGGGGATATGAAGAGATCGAATACTACCTAATTGATACGGTCTTGATTAAATATGATTTGACTTTTTCGATAATACAGGGAGCTAACTCCGATTTTTCTCACATAATTGTTTAGCTGTTTTGAACGTATATTTAAATACCTTTACAAGAAATCTAATAAATATTATTCTTTAATATACTTTATAGAACTCCTGTTTATCATTTAATGAATTCTGCATAATTTATACTTAATTTCATTTTTCATTTCATTTTAAATTAGAGAAAAGTGGCTAACTGTCTTCTTCTTCTTCTTCTTCTTCTTCTTCTTCTTCTTCTTCTTCTTCTTCTTCTTCTTCTTATTCCACAGAGGGTCGTCGGGGCAGATTCCTCAATCACCTCTTCGACAGCGTATCTCATACTACACAACTACAAGCTTATATTTGTGTATCTATCATTTATGCATATATATATATATATATATATATATATATATATATATATATATATATATATATATATACGTACATACATATATGTATACAGACGTACAGTAGTATGTATATATATACATACATGCACACACATATATATATATCTACGTATGGGTTTACCGAACATTCAATATAATGCTCGGTTTGTTTGAATTAGGCCGTACAGTGTTCAGGCAACCATCGTCGCCTTTTTGTTCAACACTGACACAGGAACGATGTACTAGTTTCAAGCTTATTAGCTATCGTAAGCGTCGTATACCTTCCTGCCAGATGATTGAACGTCTGAAAGTATATACTTTCCTTATGCATATTAACGGCTGAGCAGCCTAATTTGCATATCGAGTGAGTTAATCGGCCGGGCGCACCGAAAACGATAAATGGAAAAGAATGAAATGAAATGAAATTTCTCACTCTTAGTACGGCTGATACTTAAATGTAAGTATGTATGTATACGTACATACATATATGTATACAGACGTACAGTAGTCTGTATATATATACATACATGCACACATATATATATGTACGTATGCGGTTACCGAAGGTATACGATGCTGACGATAGCTAATAAGCTTGAAACTAGTACATCGTTCCTGTGTCAGTGTTGAACAAAAAGGCGACGATGGTTGTCTGAACACTCTACGGCGTAATTCGGGCTGTTTGTTTACAAACAAACCGAGCATTATTATAAATGTTCGGTAAACCCATACGTACATATATATATGTGTGCATGTATGTATATATATATATACATACTACTGTACGTCTGCATACATATATGTATGTACGTATACATACTTATATTTAAGTATCAGCCGTACTAAGAGTGAGAAATGAAATTTCGTTTCATTCTTTTCCATATATATATATATATATATATATATATATAAACAATGAAATAAAAACAAAGGACAGGTTCCTTATATTGAAAAATTCATCATTTTACGATCATTTCTGGGATATATATGTGTGTTGGTATGTATATCATGTTAAAGATCTATGTAAAAATTATTACAAATTATCAGAGGAGATATACATACCTATATATGCCATCTTCAGAAATGATGAAGTATGTTTATTGAAAGAATTAATACAAAAATATACCACCAACGCATCAAAACAACCATAATAATACTAAAATAAACCAAAAAAAGACCACCTTCTTCTTCACCTATAATAAACTCCACACCAATTTTGACTAATAATCTCCAAAAGAAACAGTACTCTACTAGCTACACATCCCCTAAACTATCACCCACCAACAACCTGTCTAACCATACTAACCTAATTACAACCCATTCTAAACCATACATTAATGAAAATAGTAACACTAAAACCACTATAGGTAACACAATTAACTCTCTTGATACAATATTTATGAATGGCTGTAACTGTAGAATCAAAAGAAATTGCCCATTAAAGGGAAATTCTCTTATTAATAACATAGTCTATAAATGTGTAATTATTACTAAGGACTCCACTCAATCCTATATAGGAGCTACGTCTAACCAATTTAAAGTAAGATTTAATACCCACAAACATAGTTTTAAAAATGTCGCATTAGCTAATACAACCTCCTTGGCTGAAGCAATTAATAATTATAGAAAGAAGGATATTGCTTACAACCTAACCTGGAGTGTGCTCAAAAGGGCCACCCCTTATCAAAATAGCAGATATGAGTGTAGGTTATGCTCCCAAGAACTATTTGAGATCATGAAATCTAATGATATCCTATTAAATAAGCGACAGAAGTAATTATATCATGCAATCATAGAATTAGAAAAACCTTCAAATATTATAAACTTAATTAATATATACCTCACTCTTATATTTTACAAATTATTATAATTAATTTCTAAAAAAATTTTTAATTTAGTGAACCTCTCATTAAATATTTACTACAAAGAATTTCATAATTTTATTTCCCTCTTGCAGCTCACTTTACCTAAAGTTATCTTTAACCTCACTACTTCTTTTAACTGCATCTCCTATCTATCACATTTAATACCTAGGATTAGTAAATATAATTAATATCTTTAATATTATGGATATTTAGATAGAAACAATACTTTTTATAAAAAAAATTTCTATTTCAGTTTCTCTCTCTCTATATATATATATATATTTTTTTTTTTTACTTCTTTATTTATCACATTCATAAGAATTAATATAATTTTAACTCTGTAAGTATACCTATCAATTAATTTAATTTCCTTTTATGTTATCTAGGTTCCTTGAAATTTAAACAGGAGTAGTATTTCTCACTAACACTCTCATCCCACAAAAAATTCTTTTCCCTTCGCTTTTAAGAGCATTCTTTAATAACATCCTTCACTATCTCATTGACTTGACATCATTTCTCTTCCTCATTGTATTCTTTTCATTCAAAGCATAAATTTACATTCCTCCACTCCTAGCATAAAATTTCTACTACTGTTATTCTATCAACTTGACCTCTAACTTTTTCTATTGGTCAATTCAAAACCGACTTTTTGTATTAATACTTTGTTTCTTTCAATAAACATACTTCATCATTTCTGAAGATGGCATGTATATGTGTAGGTATGTATATCTCCTCTGATAATTTGTAATATTTTTTTACATAGATCTTTAACATGATATACATACCAACACACGTATATATCCCAGAAACGATCGTAAAATGATGATTTTTTTTCAATATAAGGAACCTGTTCTTTGTTTTTATTTCATTGTTTTTATTAATTGATCTTGTCTCTGTTTTCCTATGATTTTTATCGTTAAATTTTGAATGCATTTTCTCTTTTCATGAAATCTTCTATATTTGGATTACATTGAGTTCTTCATACGGATTGGACACTACCGTTTATTTTGGTAGATTGATCTACATATATATATATATATATATATATATATATATTTATTGAAATAACAGATTAAAGTTTAAGCAAAGAATCGTTGCTTTCACCCTTAACGGGATCTTCTGAAACTAACAAAGTCAATCTGTAAACGCAGAAGTGGATATTTCAAAAAACATTGCAACCGGAGGAAGACAGGAAGACGCGCGTAATTGTTTTTCAACCCTCCTATTAATGACGTATCTTATTCGTTTTTTCCCGTTCTTTGCCAGCGAACGTTTCCACGAACCAAAGTATCGTCTTCCTGTCTTCCTCCGGTTGCAACGTTTTATGAAATATCCACTTCTGCGTTTACAGATTGACTTTGTTAGTTTCAGAAGATCCCGTTAAGGGTGAAAGCAGCGATTCTTTGCTTAAACTTTAATCTGTTATTTTAATAAATATTTGCTCTACGGTTCTTATATATTTGATATATATTTATCCTTATCGAGCCCTCTTTGGATTTTAGTCTTGAAATTTATTATTATTAATATATATATATATATATATATATATATATATAAATATATATATATATATATATATATATATATATATATATATATATATATATATATACAATGATATTAAATAAATGGAAACTATATTTTTAAAACCATATTTATTCTATTACATATATTTCAAGGCTACTAAAACTTTGCCACGCTTTCATCAGATAAAATGCGAAGTATGTTTTATAAATTTTGACATAACCAAGGAAAATACCTTAACGGTTCAAGTTTTCCTTACACACTTCGTATTTTATCTGATGAAAGCGTACCAAAGTTTTGGTACCCTTGAAATATATATAATAGAATAAATATGGTTTTATAAATATAGTTTCCATTGAATATTATACTCCAGAAAACTGTCGAGTGCTCTGAATCAGTTATAAACATTTATATTTGTTGAATTACCAACAACTTGAATATCCCTTCTGCTTATATATATATATATAAATTAATAAAATAATGAATAAACAAAGAAACAGTTCCTTATATTAAAAAAATTCATCATTTTACGATCGTTTCTAGGATATATATGTGTTAGAGTTGGTATGCATATTCTATAGATCTATGTACAATATTTATACAAACTATCAGAGGGAATATACATACCTACACATATATAAACAGACCTATTGTATTGAATCTTTGTTTTTTTTCAATAAATAAATATCATTATTTCTGAAGACAGCATATATATGTGTAGGTATGTATATTCCCTCTGATAGTTTGTATAAATATTGTACATCGATCTATAGAATATGCATACCAACTCTAACACATATATATCCTAGAAACGATCGTAAAATGATGAATTTTTTTAATATAAGGAACTGTTTCTTTGTTTATTCATTATTTTATTAATTTATCTTGACTCTGTTTTCCGTTTATTTTTCACCGAAAGTAGTTTTTGAATGCATCTTCTCTTTTCATATCCGGATTACATTGAGTTCTTCATACGGATTGGACACTACCGTAAACGTTTGGTAGATTTATCTACATATATATATATATATATATATATATATATATATATATATATATATATATATATATATATATATATATATAACGAAGGAAATGTGGTAAGGAACCAGATGGACCATAACGCACCAAAGTACTCAATACTTAGGGGAGTAGAGTGGGTAATAGGAACAAGTATGACCCGACTGCAGAGCTCAAGCCGTTTCGACGGCTAATTCTGAGTCCTATATATATATATATATATATATATATATATATATATACAGTATTTTCCGTTGTGTTGTAATATAAATATTACACACAGTAGATTATCAGCTCACGTAGAGTTTGCTCGACGGTTCCAGTTGTAGTTCCAAAAGTAATCCGGAGAAAAATAGAAAGATTTGAATGGATACAGTTTAGTTGAAAGGAATTTATTGACACGTGTTTCTATAACAGTTACATAACCTAAAACAGCTGCTATCTACAAACTTTTAGTTATGCAGACATTCAACATTTCAATGTTATTATTTACTGTCATTTCATCAGAATAATATTACTGAGGACCTATTTAGTTTTTATAGAGAATATTAGGAGGGAGGGGTGAAGTTGTTAGAAGAATAGTTGAAGGAGTGGTTTTTCGATAGCAGTGAGAATTCTTGGTGGCAGTGAGTAATTAGATTCCCATCTGTTGTTTTGACATTTTTTATAGAATATATTATTGGTTATTTTTCTAAATCTATAGAAGGATTAGAGATAGTAAAGATATGCGTGGTTGGTTTTGTGTTTGCACTTAATTAACATTCAGACTTAAATTTTTCTTTCAAGTGTACGTATCCTTTCACCCACGCATTCACAAACAAATATATTTGCACACCTCTACAAAATACATATACTCACAATTCACATATTCATACTTACATATATATACACATGCATACACATATATATACACACATGTATTCATGTACATACATACGCGCTCATGTGTATACATTTTCATACTCAACTTACCTTTATATACACACGTATAGACACACACATATATACATACATACTCTAGTCCATGTGTACACACATACACATACATACACATCCATATACACATATATACATACATATATATATATATATATATATATATATATATATATATATATATATATATATATATATATATATATATATATAAGCACTTTAATACATGAATACACTTACATCTAACTATACACATCAAACATATATATATATTTACTTATTTATATACATTTTCACATATATATACATACTTATGGACGTTTTTAGACACATTCATTATCGCATATTTGTACCTATTCTCATCAGCATATCTTTCCATTATTAGTGTGGTAATTTAAGGTTATTAATATATGTTGAGAAGAGATTGTTTTTATATTTTTCTAACTAGATTAAGGTTTATATAGTTGGGGGATGTCCCTCTTTTATGTAATGTTCGGCTTGTAGTGGGAAAAAAGGGTTTTAGTTCTGTGACGGCAGAATAATGTTCGTTCAATTCTGTTATTCAGCAGTTTCTTCTTGTGTGTGATTATGTAATAAATCTCAAGATTACACAATTTGCAGAAATTTTGGCTCCTGGAAAAGCTTTGGGTTTTAGCTAATTTTTCCCATTTTAGGGTAAACTTTTGATCGCTATCCCTGAGCGTCCAAGCTTTTTCTGCTAAAGTTGTTACATTTCTTTGGCTCTGGTGTTTTATTGAGTAAGAATGCCTATACAATCGAGATTTAAACGATGTTGCCGTTGATCCCACGTAATACCACTCGTTGCCTCCGGATTTAATGGTACACTTATAAATAATATTTTTTTCCAGGCAGTTATTGCCGAGGGGGCAGTTGTCAGGATAGGTGTAGTTACAGTTGTGTACGTTGGGTTTTCTCTGGAGTAGTATTGCGGACGAACTTAGGTGTGGTTTATTTATGTTCTGTAGTGTATTGTTTACTGTTTTTTTTGTGTTCTTTGTACTTAAGTTCTCAGTGTTTTCGTTTAACCTTCTAGTATTGATCTTTTGTATGTGTTGTTCAAGGTTTAACGCTGTAGAGTATGACAGTCTTATAGTGGTAGGGTTTAGGATTTTGTGGTATTTGTGTGATGTGGGAAAATGTCTTTTAATTATTTTAAAGAAGAGTACTGGTAAATTTGTACTAATGGAACTATTGTATTCGGGGTTATACCATAAGTACTCTTTGCATCGCTTTCTATTAGTTTTGTTTGTTGGTTTACTGGTGTGCATACTATGGTAGTAAGTGTGGTTTGGTGTTGTGTTATTATATCTACCTATGTGGGATTTATTTTGGGTGTTTTGATTGTTCCCATC
>OZ024745.1:63519695-63524695 GCA_964016885.1 Eledone cirrhosa
CAGTGTAACTAACATCACATGCATCACATGGAAAGTGCACGGCGCAGGCTTTCTTTACCATCGAATGCTTTTGCGTGGTTCACAAAAAAAGCATACGCTTTCTGGCAATGCTCCCAAGATTTCGTAAGCACTATTTCTAAAATGAATATTTGGTCGGTGGTGATACGACAGAGGCAAAAGCTAGCAGGGATTCGTCTATAACCTTACATTTCCTTCCCTGACACTTAGCATAGACATTACTCGGGAGATTTAACATGGAGATCCCTCTCTAATTAGAGCAATCTCTCTTATCTCTTTTTTTGAAAATCGTCATTATCACTCCCGATTGCCATTGCTCTATGTCGCCTTTCCAGAGATCCAACCCTCACAGGACACACGAGTCCACCTTCTCTATTTAAGGCTTTTATCATCTCGGGCCGAGTTCCATCTTCCACAGAAGTCTTGCCACATTTGAGTGCTTTAATTGCTCTAGTGACATCTCCGCGAGCTTAGCTTTCACCCTAGATGGAGTTCATATCCCACCAAGGTTTCCATCGTGTTTTATCTTTTTTGGTAAATATATAACGTTCCAGTTCAGTAGCGGGGTCTATTTCCTTTCTTTCTCATTTCTACTCTCCCTACATCCTCCTCCATTTCTCTCGTTTATGTTCTCTCTACATCTCTCTCCCCTCTCTTCCACCATGAATCTCTTCATCTCTCCTCTCACTTTTCCTCTTCATTTCACTCTTTATCTTTCTTTCTTAATTCTTCATGTAACTGATACATTGTGTCACAATCATTCAGACTGAGAATTGCGCTGACAGTATACGTGACACTGAAACAGTCACCCGCACGTTTCTTCATCTGGACTTTTACAGGCCAATGTTTCGTTGAACATTTCGACAGAGAGAATACTTCAGACGATAAGAGTTCTGGGAGATTGTAAAGTATTTTTAATATAGAGTTGAGGGATAAGAATAAATAGGAATAAAGTACGTAGAAAAGGTGGTTTCATTGTTTATGTTTGGATGGTAGTGGTCACGAACAACAAATTCAGCATTTTGTTTTTATAGCTTAGTCATAGTACCTTCTGGACTAGTGTTTTCTGGTGGAAAGGAAGAGACCATGATTCAGGATGTATGTATTTAGTCATCCCTAGATAGGAGATCTAATTCGAATGTTTTAAAGAGAATGGATTGGTTACAAAGGTCAGCAAGTAGTATTATACATGAAAACGAGTTGCTTATATCTAAGAACCAGTACTGTGAAACCGTCGGAACAAAGGTCTAGTAGATTTAAGATCAAAATCGTTCGAGCCATGACCATCCTGCACTTTTAGGTATATCTAGAAATCTATTGTCTAATATATATTTACTTTTAAAGAAAGTTTTGTAGGAAATGCGTGTTGCATAGCTGCGAGTCAGGTCGACAGAATAAACTTACAATCAAAAGTGTTCCGTCAGTGTCTATATTGTGTTTTCCTCCAGGGACTACACGACTCACCGTGCTATTTATTTTTGCCCCATAAGATAGAGTAGCGGAGGATTTCGGAAAATTTGGCTGAGATTTCTAGAAGAGTGAGAAACCGCTTTGAGGCTCCATTATTAGTTTATCTAAGACAGTACAGTCTAGAATCTGTAGTGAGTTGTATCTGTTTGATAAGTTTCTTAAAATTCGTGAAACTGTACGCTAATGTTGTTGAATAAATCTAGGTTGCCATGTCCCTGTAGCTGAATATTTTACAAGCTTTCTTATCCTGTTACGAATGTCATGTGATATGTTTTGATTTAAGACACTTAACTCTGCCCCGAAGAGCTACTCGTAAATATCCTTAGGAACGGTGCGATAGAAGTATAACAATTATCCATCATGAATTTTAGAACTTAAGTCCACTTTTTCTCTCCATCTTTCTGCCACTTCTCTCTCTCTCTCTCTCTCTCTCTCTCTCTCTCTCTCTCTCTCTCTCTCTCTCTCTCTCTCTCTCTCTCTCTCTCTCTCTCACACACACACACACACACACACACACACACTATCGCTTTCTCCTTCTCAGCATCGGCTACTTTGCGCTTTGGAAACCATTAAGAGCATCAATTTCTTTATAAATGGGGAAATACTAGGCGAGAACTAGCCAATTATTTTATAGAAATACTGATATACTGCTGGAACTGTCCAAGGAAGGACGGGTGTTTAGTATGGAACTGGATAAAAGTAAAGAAGATGCTGTCTAGCGACCATTTTATAGACCTTGATATTCAGACATCGATAAGTAAAAAGTTGTGTACTGAAGTTGTCCGAAAGAGAATGGAAAATCAATAATCTCAACTGCAAAACCACTATCTGTGTTCTCAGAAACATATATGGTGCCGTTTATAACAGACATAGAGTTCTGTGGTATTGAACTAGAGGGTGGCAGATCTGAATTCCTTAGACTGTAATTCGAGGAATCTATTTAAAATAATTGTTTCTACTTTTGGCACAAGGCCAGCAATTACCCAGTACATTACTGGTACTTTATTTTATCGACCCCGTAGGAATGAAAGGCAAAGTTAACCTTGGAGGGATTTGAACTCAGTCCGTAAAGGGACGTAACTCTATGCTAGAAAGCATGGCGTCCGACCCTCCACTGATACTGCCAATCCACTAATGGCATGTACTACACAAAACCGACACCCAACGAAATGCGGAGTACTGAATTTCAGGAAACAATATATGAAGGCAGGCGTTAATATTATCCATTAATTTTTCAACTAAAAGCATTCGTTCTTCATGCCCTACACGGCAGTAATCGAAGATAGCTAGCAATTCGGTTACATTAGGGGCAAAATAATTATCTCAAGAAATTCGAACGGCTAAATTTAAACATAATCCAGCATCAAAAATAAACAGAATGATAACACAGGTTAAGCGCAGTGAACAATCATAAAAACCTCCCCTTTACGGGGCCAATAATTTCGTACACCTGATGTGCCTTATGTTTATTAATATATTTTAAAATATCCCGA
This sequence comes from Eledone cirrhosa, assembly GCA_964016885.1. Classification (NCBI taxonomy): domain Eukaryota; kingdom Metazoa; phylum Mollusca; class Cephalopoda; order Octopoda; family Eledonidae; genus Eledone; species Eledone cirrhosa. The sequence continues at coordinate 63,522,677 of OZ024745.1, forward strand.
GTCTGGATGCAAAAATCATGTTTGAAACGGTAGCAGAAGTCAACGAATCTCAATTGCTTTAATAAAACACTATTGTATAGCCCCATCTAATTTAGGACATGTCGATGTGAGCAATTATGAAACTTTAGCATACAAGCAAATCGCATTCAGACATGGTTCTCTGTGGTGAAAGTTGAAACTAGCTTATTGTTTCTCACCAAAACAATAAAAAAATTGTGTATGATGTCCAGAGGATAGCTAAAAAGGTTAGGGTAAACAATAAGGCTTTTAAGAAGTATGTCTATGATCCCGTTTGTAATTGGTATAATTGAAGTCACACTTCATCACTACTATATGATCATTGACAAATTATATATAAAGATAGTCATAAATCCGTTTCATTGTTAGGTTATTCTCATACATTTGTTAAATTTGAATACTGCTATGCATCTTTCCTGGCATGTAAATCATTCTTGCCTCCAGTGGCGACATTTTGATGTATTTCTCAAGAGGAAGAATTTAAATCAGACCGCAACATTACTTATATTACACAAAACGACATTTCGAGAAACAACAAATATCTTGCGAAAAAAACGGTCTATCTGAGGTTACATAACTTGATAGAGAGTCAATTAAATGATCCAGTGTTAATAATATCACCACTGTGCAAAGGAATAATAATAATAATAATAATAATAATAATAATAATAATAATAATAATAATAATAATAATAATAATAATACAATGAAGAGAAAGAAGCAAATTGACTAAAACATGGAAATTTAAATCTGACACAGTCAGAGAAATCAGAGAATTAGCACAGACCACCCATGCAAATAACTAGGAGTAAATTAAATTAATAAAAATGCAGCACACAGAAATGAAAAACAAAAATTAGAAAAGAGTACTACATAAGTGTAAGACTAAATTTAAAACTGAAATTTATGCTAGAAATAAGACAGTAAGTATAAACGCACAATCCATCTAAGTGATAAATTAGTTTTAACATAATATATTGAAAGTTACGTGAATTAAATAACTTTGACAGAACAGACAAGAAACTCCCCAAACTGAAATTTATATAGAAAAGAAATAACTGTCTCATAAACGGAGAGGACTGAGTCTAATGCAAATAGAAAACAACTACAAAGCGATTAGAATGGGACTAGAAAACATATTTAGAAAAAAGTAAAGGAAGCTTATTAGTGCATAGGATACATCCACCGTAACTTTGGACACACTAAGGAAGTAGATTTTTCCTTGTCCATTTAACACTTTGTGAATAGTTACCCCCCCCCCCCTCTCTCTCTCTCTCTATATATATATATATATAGGCGTGATTTGCGCCTTTCATTACATACAATGACTTGTCACTTTTCATACCAATCTTTCAAGTCGAAACCTCTTCCATCCAAGGAATATTGTAGAACTTATGTTTCGGTCACACCACAGCCTGCTTTAAAACTAGACTAAAATGTCAACTCTTTGAAAAATCAAAATTATGCGTCAGTAGGATTTGTATGCTAAACTGATTATTCAAACTGACATCTCTAGTTATGCATTCTCTTTAAGGCACGACTTGTTTGCTTGTTCTTTATATACTAGAGAATTATGCACTCCCAAGATATTTGTCATTTAACCTAATATTAATTAATTGTTTCTACTTTAGGCACACGGCCAGCAATTACCCAGTGCATTACTGGTACTTTATTTTATCGACCCCGTAAGGATGAAAGGCAAAGTCATAATTAATACTCACAAAACAAATGCTCACACATCATTACATATCTATTTATAAAGTTTAATTGGTATTTGATTCATAGTTTACATTACGTTTTTAACATAATAATATTAAGATAATCTTATGTAGTGTGAATATTAAATTGTGTTTTGTACCGTCTTTCTTGCTTGCTTATTTAAAAGACTGTCTTTTAGCTTTCGTTGCCCCTCACATTTAAGTTTTTCTTGTACATATTTACCATATAATTTGGTGTCCCCGTACATCAACTGATTCAGCACGACATCTATATAATTCGGTG
>OZ024745.1:63529695-63532195 GCA_964016885.1 Eledone cirrhosa
ATTGTATTAGTTCATCATATACTGTCTCATGTCAGCTTTCATCATTCAGATAGATCTAAGTTGTCTTTTTGCGTGACTCTTAAATTATCAGCTATCATATAAATATGTCGTTTTAAATGTTCTTTTTCATTCTCTCTATCTGCCTTAATATTTTCTTTATTTCCTTCTTTCTTTCTGTCTTTCTGAGTTTTGTGTAGTGTTGGGTTAAAGGGGGTGTTATTTCCAGAAGTTTCCTCTTCCCGCAAATGGCATGTTAAATTATTTTCCTCTTTCAACCTGAAAAGATATATATATATATATACATTTTAATTTTAATTATGGTACAATTCTCGTATAATATATGTCGCATCCATTACACCCTGTAAATCACAACATCAATATATATGTATCTATATGATTGTTCTGTTGAATAGGAGGTTAATTATATGTACAAACATTGATAATGCTCCGATGATTCCAAACTAAAGTTTGGAAGAAACAATTGTCAGCGATTAAATGATCTGAACATAACTTTGATACTTGTGTAATTTATATTCCTGTCCTGTAAAACACCTGATGTTCTTACATTGAGCTATTTCTCTTACTGGTAATAAGGTAGTAATAAATTCCTGACCTTTCATGTTTATACTTGTTTATAGTATAGTATATACATAACTATAAATAGTATCATTATATATATATATATATATATATATATATATATATATACATATATATAAAATTAGGTAAAATAGAATCAAAAGAGGAAAACAAATGAAATAAATATTGGAAGTTTTGTTTTACAGCTATGACCTTACTCATTGATCATCTGTATGATACACACTCACTTAATTTTAATGAATTATATTACCAGTTAAATATCTACAAATTGCTCGCCGGTATTCTGCTTGCAGCCTCAAGTAAAATAGAATAATCGAATTTAGAGAAATGCTGTAAGATTGGAACAACAGTCAGCTAAACGAAAATGCGATAATTTGGATAGTTATGCTTTTATCAGACCTTAGTCTAACAACTATTGAAACAATATATTCCGAGTAAGTGTGGTGAGCTCCATATATACACGTGTGTGTGAGTATTAGTGTACCTATTTGTGCATGTGTGTATGTGTGTGTGTGTGCTTAACTTTATCATCATTTCGTAGACAATCCCTTGACATTGGATGATTCCACCGGGAAAAGCAGTCCCTAACCAGAAACATCATTCTTTAAGAGATCTGCTATTGTTGCTTCACAAATCCAGCATGTATTTTCTCAATCGCTCAGCTAAACTTACGTTGGTTTCCCTTGCTGATATTTAATGTAATAAATTACTTTCCGGAGATGCAAGTCAAACAAAACTTTCATTATTCGCTGCTTTCTACAGTGATTTTGTTAGTTATCTTTACATTGTATTCTGTTTTGGTTTTGATTGTGATTCCGCCTAACCTGAAGAAACTTTGATTTGAACGGCAATAGGTTAGAGATGAGCTATGTTTAGATAATCAGGGGGGGGGGGACAGTAAAATAAGAGCTACAAAGGAACTTACTTCATACAAGTTACATAATAAATGATGTTATAGTTTGTATATTACCTTGATGGCTATGAGTTCATTGAAAGTCACCAAAATTAATGAGAGTAAACAATGAGTGTTAATATTCTCAATACAGTGCTGGAGATAATTAACTGTTAATGGTTTGGTGTGTTTTGAGAAAGTTTAAGCCTTCAAATGAAGTACGATGTGTTTAGTGACAGTCGATTCTACGATACATTAATTTCGCTCCGATTAAATATACATTCATAGATATATTATGGATTCTGTATATGTGTATGTATGTATATAAACATGTGTGCATGATGTTTAATCTTTCATCATATTAAGGGGCAAAAATCATTCTGTTCATCACAGTATATAATTGGCACTATTTTCTCAACCTAAATGACAAATTAATTTTAAAATTTTTGATTGGAATGACCACATGTCGACTGAAATTAACCTTAAATGACCTTATATGACCTCATACACAACATACATAATACCATAAACTACCAATTATAGCTCCTTACTGGAGCCACATTTTCGCTGTAAAAATATGGATCTATATATCAATCTAAAAAAAACATGTATAAATATAAGTGTATCGCTTTAAACTATTCAATGCTTGGTATATATGAAGATCTAATTAATCTCATATAAGCAGAGTAGTTGAGAGATTGAAATACAAATTGATAAATTGCTGCTTTACTGTCAAGATGAATTACCAGTGTGCCGTTTTATAGTGGCTTAATGTCAGTGCAATTAATCTGTGATAAATATAGCAGAGGTTGTGCCCCCACCCCCTACACAACAATTATACATAGTAAGACATCAGCAAGTGGTAAATGTGAATTGTATGCGACAGCTTGGTGGCAATTATAGAGTATAAACCTCTCAACCATAGGCTAATAGATTAGCCTGCAGCTGTTATTTTAAATACTCTGGCCATGAGGACGAAAACCGGACACTGATTTTGTGTAGCTTTCA
>OZ024745.1:63537195-63552195 GCA_964016885.1 Eledone cirrhosa
CATCTCACGAGATGGTCACAAAGAAACCGTAGGTAGTGAAAGTAAAGTACGTCAGCGATTCAGCTTCAATTGATATTAAAAAGGTTCCTTTCAACTACATCTCTGTTGCTATTAAAAACACATTTATATTTATTTAGCATTAATTCCATTTATATATTCGTTTAAGTTTCTGCTACATCAATCTCAGTTGGAGTGTACATTCGAAAATAACGACAGAAAAGTGTTATATTAGCTTTGCGCTGAATAGTTGATCGGTGCACTTGTACTGCTTATATTTTCAATATCATATGACCGATGAATTTCACCCTCTCTAAAAGTAAACAATGTCAAAAGTCATACTTATGTAAGATGTAGAAATTATTATTATTATTATTTTACCTTGTAACCACGTGTGCCTGGTTTAATCTTTTTATTATAATTGTACCAAGTAATATTTGGTGCTGGGGTACCATTAGCTCGGCAACTTAACTGGACAGCTGAGCCAGAATTCTCAACGCGATAAGTGGTATAGGAATAAATACGTGCTGCGAATTCTTGATGGAAATAAAACAAAACAAACATGTTAATTAAGGCAGTGAATAAAAAGGTGATATATTTATTTACCGTCTAAGTTTTCTTTTGTTTTTGTGGAAGAAAAGCATCATATTAGATTTTGTTGATTATTCAAAAGAATATATATAGATTGAACAACGAAAACAAAATATACGAGGTCTACTACTTAATTAATCCGTTGTTTCTGACGTGAACGGTGAGATGAATCTAATGTATTGAGATCATTATATGGAGTTGCATAACTTCTGTTGATTAGTCAATATATCGATATTATCATGACTCATTCAACCCCTTGAAACGATCGTAAAATAACGAATTAAGTACGCACTAAACATGGCCTTTTTTTGAAAATTACTTAAATGATGTTTCATATTTTTTAGTAGCTAATGACAGTCTAAAAGTTAAGAAATGAATATATTTCAATACATAAGAATTGTTTTTTTTGCACTCATCAGATTTCCATATATTAATTATAATATTTCGTTTAATGACTTCAGAAGTATAAAAGGAAAAGTGGCTGAAATATAAAATAATTGGGAGGGTTCAAATAACAGTGTATTTCCCCCGGATGCTCTAGCGATTCTACAATGAGTGTGAAGAATATTCGAACGTATATTTTCGGTTATGCTTAAACGAATTCAACCATTTCTTTATAATCATTAACGTCTCACATGTGCTAAACACTCAAGGCTCAACAAAATAACTGTAGCAAATATACGAATATTATAAATTGGTTAACAATATCTACTGTAAGGAATTTCACATCAATGAAGTTTAGAACCAATCTCTTCAAAACATTTGATTTCAGGTTTTATTTGCAAGTTGTTTTTATTGTTTTCGTTGGCCTTGTGTCACTGTTGATAGTGCTTCCATATGATTTAGTGCCTTCGGAACGTGCTAACCACGTTGTATTCAAGCTATAATGTATCTTGGAGTGCACTATTCTGGATACACATGTCTCTCCCTGTTTTTATTCAAATAGTAGGGTGTTCATGATTTCACAGGTCTGCTCATCTTTTCAGATGTCTAATCACAGGGATATTTTTATCATCATTTTGATTTGGGTTCCTATAAAAATTAGACAACTATATATCAGATTTAACTATGTAACAACTATTCTATTTTAATTACATTGCGCACTAGCAACTTTAGTATCACTGTTAAAAAATTAACAAAACAAAACCGATACGCCTGAGATATACATATGAATATATTTATGGGAAATACGTCTGCACCTACTTACACATCCTGTGTAATATACATGTGTTTTACTTTTCAATAATGTCATTGTTCCTATAAAACACTAAAATGTTGCCGTGAAGTTTAGTGGTTGTAAAATCCAACATAAACATAAGCAGCAAGAGATGTATTTTAATAAGATAAAACTGAATTAATTTTGATTTATCGTAGTAAACTCACCGTTAGTATTACATTGTTTGTTTGCTGGAAGTATTCCTGCGAAGAAAAAAAGGAAACGTTTAGATAGAATTCAGAAAATAGTCAACTTAAACTCATTACAAAAGTTTTGTCAATGGTTGGCTTAAACTTGGTTGTTAGATTTAATACTGTCACTGCTAAATACTTTGTAACATATCTTTTTTTAGATTTTTGTTGTTTAATTTTCTACAATTTAATTTTGTATTGCGTAATTTTGTATGGCAGGAATTTACAACTATTCTCAAAAAGCAAACAAGTACAGATATTTTACGAGATTTGACTATACCCTGCTCTAATTAACGCGTGCTAATTTAGTTAATTACTTGTTTATTTATTTATATATTTATCCGATTATACTTATTCTTGTTTAGTTTTATTTTGCAAATTATAACAAGGGAAAAGAGATAAGTTGAATCGGCGTAGATAATTGAAGGTTCATTGTATATTCACTAAATCACAAGAGCTCACATACAGCCAATAAAAGCTTAGAAAGAACCATTAAAATTGAGTCATTCAATGAATGTTGTGTTGAGTAGAGGAAGACTAGAAACTAACATTGAAGATTTACTCAGATAGAAAGGTAATGATGATGATGATCATTAGGATGGTGGTTATTATGATGATGATGGTGAATATAAGGATAATGGAAACTGAAATGGTCGTAGTGATAACGATGGCGTTAATAATGAATTATGTATGAGGAGAGAATTAGGAATTAGGCAATGATAACTGCAAGGCAAGTCTAGAATCAGACACACAAAAAGGTAAATAAAGCAATACAAATTACAAGTGCATTCTGAGTTTGAGGGTTCAAGATGCGTGGAAGGAAGATGATACAATGAAAACATGGAGTAAAGAAAGAAGAGGAAGATCTAGTCAAAACTATGTATACACAATATAGAAGTTTGGATAGCATTACTGGGGATATTAGTCTCACCCGAACATATTACGTGGTTGATTAATCGAAAAATAATATCTGCACCATACGCATTCTGAGTAGTGACAGGGCAAGCTGAAAAAATAAAATTGTACTTCTCGTAAAGATCACCACTCATGATATATAAGTTAAAAGGGACAATGGAAAATAACAACAATAAGAACAAAAAGCAAGCAAAAAGAAAGGCACAATAAAAAAATAAAATCAGCACTGGGTAGATGTATGTATGGGTATACGTATAAATGTATGTATGGATAGATATCTGAATGGTTTTATAGATGTATGTATAGATGAAGGTCTGGATGGTGTGATGGATAGATGGACGCATGTCTAACTGGATTGCTAGTTAGATGGAAATGGAAATTAATGCTCTCAAGAAATTGAAAGATTTCACCATTAATCAAACATACTGCCAATACATTTATCCAATCCGCATACGATAATCTATTTTATATATTTAATGGGATTTGAGGAAAATTAATGTAATGAAACTCTACGTTATTTAGTTGAAAGTAACAAATCATACTGTCTTCTTTAAGACGGTCAGAAAACAGATCGTAACTTGCACACATGCTAAGTGAACTAGATAGTATATGAACCAGAAAGGTCTTAAGAAACAACATGAATAGAAAGTGACCTAGATAATAAGAGACCCGGTCACTTGATGTGAATAACATGACTGGAACATGGTATATACAGAAATATTAATTCGGACAGGAATTTATAGTTGGCAGATGTTAGCATTAAATATGAAATTTTAACAACCCCCTCAATGATTTCAAATCTTCAGTCGTGGATTTAATTTAATGGGTTTTCTACTTTCTCTCAATCACATTTCATATTCAAGAAATCTTGAGCTTTTAAAATTTAATTGAAATTTCAACTGTCAATCCATCTTGCCTGTATGCGTACCAGCTCTTAAAATTATTCTCGTTATCAGCCTTCTACATCTTTCCAGCGAGAAAGTTTCTATGTTGTTGCTTGACAAGATAGAAACAGCGGTTAGAAAATCCATTAAATTACACCCTACTAACTTAAAGAGGGAAATAATGTTTTTAAATACACTATACTAGAAAGAACGACGGAATGCTCATAACACGAGCGACGTATCGAGAGAGAGAAAATAAGATGGGAAAATAACGACAACAATAGCTATTGATCAAATCTTAAATTGAACATCTATTATCACTGCTGAAAAATGATAATGTTTTATGAATAAGTAAATAAGAAACGTTGTGCGACCCGAAGAAAATATATAATGCAGGGTTAGACTTTGCAAAAACTTTTTATATTGTTGAACCCGGAATTTTATTTGATTTTCAAGATACGATTAGTTGTAAGAATAAAATCCCAAGCCTTGAAGTACTTCGATGTATCTCAGTATATTTTTCACTTATTATTTTTTTCTTTTGTTTGTATTTCTCCATAGCACCGAATACTAATTATGAGCCGTTTAAACACACCAGCTACAGAGGGGGTATTACGTTTGTGTTCAAATCATGAGCAGAAGTAGTCACTAATAAACTGAATAATTACGTTCCCAAGCGTTAGCATTTGGTTTTACAAGCAGGTGATTATATTCTATGTGGTTCACTCGTCAAACTGCATAGTTCTCTCATCGTGCTCAGAAATGTGTCAAACATGTATAACCATGAGGCAGCAGACTTTGCGGCATAAGCATGTGATTCGAGGGAAATAATCATAGGTGGATTATCACAACCATACCAGTGCATGATAAATACTGATAATGAATGCCTACCCAAGAAAGCAACTTGTGCAATGGAACAATTGTTTTGCTCTAGAATAGACCTAGAAATCACCGATAAAAGTACAGTATATGATGTTCCACGTCTCTTCAAAACTAATACTACTAATATATTTGGTGTATGAGACAACCTAAGGAATGCCGAGGGAATGTCTTCAAATTGCTTTGCAACATTGAATTTCTATTGAGACAAACATCGTCGCCACTACACGAAAGGAATAATTTAATATACCTTTAACCAAATATATCAATTAAAAAGAATACAAAATAAATTATGATACATCCAATGAGATGATAGAAAATGAAAAGCTGAGATTAAAAATAATGATCTTCTGTATAATAGGGATTACAGTAGACAGCGATGAAATTGCTCACTGTTATTCAAACAAACATATAGATTAGAGTCTTCAACTTCTATTTCTTATAATTGTGTAAAATCTGCGTTACGCATTAAGTGTCTAATTTTATTACAATCCACTTTATATTATGAACCTAAGATTCTATAAACGTTTCTAAACTCTATATCAACCGGGATAAAATGTTCTCTTGGTAAAACGTATGCATTTTCTGTATCTCCGATTATTAAACATTTAACCATTAAATAGATAGCAGTTTCCTTCTTCAATGATAATTGAAGATCTCTTTTGAATGTAATTCAACTCAAATCTGAAAATGAAAAACATTAAATCAACCCTATTTTGTTTTACTGTTTAACTGTGTATTGAATTTTAATTAATGTTGGTCTTAATTTACCACATATTTACCTGACTAGCTTAATGTTAGTATCATAAAAAGTGAAAATACAATATAAGATGCCATTGAACAAATGAAAACATACAAATAAATAAAGGCAGATAAAATCCAGAATAAGAAAATCACACTCTGCCTATTCTCGATAACGTGTATTTTCCTTTCTTAGACATAACTATATGTATTTTAAATACCATAGCTTCTAAAGAAAGGAGAGTCTTTACAAAACCCATTGCTGCCAAAGAGACAATCTGGATATTATATCACAACGATTAAGTTAGAATTAATCATTGTATTTTGTATTGATTTATTTTATGTTGAACTATAATCTCCAGATGTGAGATTCCCTTAAAACAAAACAAAGAATCTCAATAAGACCGTCAATACTTAAATGCAAACGTTGTTGTTGGAGACAAGTTTGGGATGAGAGTTTTAGAAAAAAGGCACCTCACCAATTTATTTATTTCAATAATCTCTTTCACTCTCTCTGTATATATATATATATATTATTATTATGTAATAAACAACATAAGGCAATTATTAAAGGTCCATGGTGTATGTTGGTTAAATTCCTGAAAACTGTAGAGTGCTCAACTAATCGGGCTGGAAACATACACCATGGACCTTTAATAATTGCCTTATGTTGTTTATTACATAATAATAATAATTAAGCTCTGTTGCCTACATAGAGCACTCTTTTTTCCTGGACTTTTCCGATGGAATTACTTCATTTATATATATATATATTGCTGTGACCAGCGGTGCTGAATGGCGCCCGACAGATTGGTCGGTCAAGGTGATCAAGGTGATATATATATATTATTTGTGGGTGTGGAAGCAGTAGACAGTCCAACGACAAATAGAAAATGAATGATAGCAGTTGTAAAATAAAAGTGCGTGTTAGGATGAGATACTTATCACAATGCCCTAAATAAGAAGCAGAGAATGAACGACCAAGTTCGTAGAGAAAATGATAGTGGACTGAAGTGAGAAGTTGACTTTTTTGTTGTTTTGAAAAATAATTGTATACTAATATGAAACAATGGAAAACTTGAAATTTTCGTGGAACTCGAGATTTTAGTATGTTACTTATATTAAAATAACTTTAATGATAATAGATACATTTAAGTCTTTCGGTTTTGTCCTATTTTATTAACATTAAAATGAAGAACGAAAACAGAAAAGGTATGCCAAACAAATGTAGTTAGTTTCTATGTATACGCTTCATACTTTTAATCCACATACGTGGACAGGTTAGGGAAAAACGCATCGTTCGTTTTTGTTTTGCATCGTTTTGGATTTAGGTATGAATGAAGGTACAAACCCTGAAATATGTTGAAATATATTGGGTAAAATATTACTTTGTTTTGTTTTATTTGTCAACTTTGCCCTTTATATATTTCTACCGACTAGGACCGACTTTCTGATGTCCAAAGTAATCAATCAAGTATTATATATTCTTATATTGTAAACATTTATAATAGAAAATAATGCACTGGAGTGCCTGCAGAATTGCAGAATTAAATAGATATATATTATGTTAAATTATATATAAATTATATATAGATTAAATTATGTAAGAACTGAATAATTACAGATGCACAACTGTTGTGTTACATACAAGCAGGTATATGTTTTTTGGAGCAACCAACCCAAACAATTTCTGTTTTCGCAATTTCGTTTCAAGTTAGCATTTTCAACATATTAGTAAAACAGGAAAAAATGTTTTGAGAATAATATGAAATCATTAATTAAGAGCTATCAATACAATGGACAGTAAAACCTTAAACGTAAAATAAAGCTTTCATATTTGACGTCATGGGTACAACAGTATTATATGGACATTTGTCTGTATGCTTATTTGAATCTTCCGTGGTTTTAACACAAGCATAGCTTAAAGTATATTTTTACGTCGAAATCCTGATCGTTTTGGTTGACTTATTTCTATGAATTTTTCATCTGATTTTAATTAATGCAACATCACTACATCCGTATTTTCAATTTATGTTAACGTCACCTTCAAACTGCCTTATGAATCTTCATTTCCACTTATCTTGCAAATGAGTGAGAGACCCAATAATGTAACAAATTCAGACTAATTGCATACTTACATCTGAAATGCCTGAAATGTCATGCTTACAGATGTCGTTAGCAACATATGTCACACCGGTGAGAGAAGTGATCGTTAAAACACGCTCCCCACACACACAAACAAACAACTATATATTCTTATTTATAAATGTATTTCGCAAGTAGCTCACTGGAAATTCGTAGTCATTAAAATTTATTTCTACAATAATATGCGCAAGTGTAATCCGTGTTTTTATTTATTCTGTTACTTGAAGTTTGGTTTCTTCAATTTATAGAAAGAAGATACTCTGTAAAAATTGTACGAAAATGCTTGACATCAAACGTTGGCTACTTTTTCACCGCCGAAGATTGTAACACATAATATTTTAGGCACTAATGTATGAATGAATTTTAGTAGATATTTATCTTTATATGCATTATAATGTATACATGAAACCATATTTACACGGCTCAGTTTCATGACATGTAGGATTTTATGACAATTTGTTTATATATCAAGAACATGTAACATTTATTTATTAGAAAATAGAATACAACGCCGGCGAATGTAAATAGTTACCATTAATATCAATTTTAAATAACAATTATATATATATATATGAGTGTGCGTGTGTGTGCGTGTGCGTGCGTGTGTATGTTTTTGTGTGTGTGTATGTGTGTGTGAATGTATAAATATGTCTACATTTGGTTCTACAGCCTGATGAACATTTATGTTGCATAATGAATTAATGAATTCTACAGATTTGCGTGTTCAGTATTATCTCAACGAAACTGTATTAAAATATCTTAACACTGTTAATAGTTTCTATTACGTCAAGAGATCATCATCAGCATGAAAGAATTTCTAGTTAATGTTGATGTTATACTACTTACCACTTGCAACTTCAGTTGAATGTGATATACTAAGCGAATCCACTTCAGCTTCGCAATTATATGTTCCAGCTTTCTTAGGTGTGAAACAGTCAATGAAAAGATTTGATATCTGAGAACTTTGAAGTAAACTAGGTCGCCGGCGTTGGTTAACTTCATTTTCATATCTTTGCCCCTCGACAAGGTTTGAATTGACACCCTGAAACAAACATATTATCATCATAATAGTAAGGATTTCTAACATAAGCACAATACTTCAAGGTTCTAACATTTGAGCAAGTCTTGAACTATTACATCTAAACCACCTTATTCCTGAGTAATATTTACTCGACAGAATAGGGGAGATATTGTGCACTCATTCCACCTCTTAGATATGGCAGCAAAATCTCGTCCAACTCAAACTGCCATCTTACAAAAAGGAATAGAATACATTGGACAATGCAATAGTTATACAAAATATAATACTAAATATACAATGAAGTATTAGATTCATAACAGTACTAAATACATAGAAAGATATCTCACCAAGATCAGACTGGGCTCAAAATATAAAAAAAACAGCAGTTATTTATGTTCTTAACATCGAATAAAGGATTCATGAAAACAAAACAACCTTAGTTTCTACTGAACTTAATAACTGGCAAAACGGTTCTTTTTCTAATATAAAAAGACAGCCATACAGTTCAGTGAGGAGGATCTTCTGTTTTTAACAACTTAGGTCATATATAGCATCTCATATTATTGAGATTTCAATTAACTCAGATCATTCCATTAACTTATAATATCGCATCAGGTATTAAAGACGTACAGTTATTTCAGGGAAACGAGGATTCGGCATATATGAAATTATACACTGCAAGGCATTTATTCCGAAATTATACCCATTTTACCTTTATATTCTTGTTGCTAATTCCCATCCCCCTTAATAATATAAAGAAAAATGTCATTGCTTATTTACTCAGTATAATACAAATGTTATAAACGGAATCGAGGCAATGCCGAAGTCTCTTCATATCACCTTCTACCATATTCAATGTAACCCTATATACAATCTAACTTTTAAAATGGCCTGGACAGTTATGAGTGCAATGTCTTTCATTACAGATCTGTATTCTCAGGATTAATACGTGACTAATCAATAAAATCTATATATAGACGGATGAGAATGTGAAGACATTATAAACGTTAGAATTACCTGTGGTATTCGCACACCGTCCTTAGTCCAATAGATAGTGGCATATGGTTTACTGATAACTTCACAGGTAAGTTTGATTGACTCTCCTGCTGATACTATTATCTGATCCTCGGGAGTTTGTGAAAAATGTAACTTCGAAGAAACTAAAATATAAAAAATAACGAAACATATAAGTCAAAACGATTCCCAGATATAAACATTCGATCAAATATTTTCAAATTTATTCAATTATGATCTCTCACTTCCTCATTCTCTTTCTCTTTTGCTCTTTTTTTCTTTATATATATATATATATATATATATATATATATATATATATATATATATATATATATATATATATATATATATATATATATATATATATATATGCACACACACATATATATATATATATGTGTGTATTGAGAATATGGAATATGTGATCTTAAGAACGCTTTGCTCTCCATTTTGAAACGTTGAATGGCCGTTTTCGCGTACAAATTTTTTTATAACCGCTGAAGCTCCTTCATTGGCTCATAATCTCACATGTTAGGACGCGTAGACGTTGATTTAAATCAAAAGCAAAAGTAAATTCACGACTTAATTAAATTGCCGTGAAAAGATTACATAAAGTTTTAATGAAAAGTCTTCGACAGAGTCACTTAAACTTCCAGATATCTGTGACGAAACTTCCTTGACTAAAATACTTGTCTTAGAAAAGGACCTCATAGACCCAGGTATACTATGTTTAAATAAATGTCAGAAGGATAATAGCTAGAGTGTCTTTATCAGCTGAATCAGAGCATACTTGGAATTAAAAAACAAAAGCAATACTGAAAATATTTCATTACTATAGGTCACATTTAATCTGATAATTTATATTCGTTGGTGTGGATACTGGTGAGCACCAAACCAAAAT
The DNA here is from genome assembly GCA_964016885.1 of Eledone cirrhosa. Lineage (NCBI taxonomy): Eukaryota > Metazoa > Mollusca > Cephalopoda > Octopoda > Eledonidae > Eledone > Eledone cirrhosa. The sequence continues at coordinate 63,547,694 of OZ024745.1, forward strand.
GACAGAGTGGTATTATGACTGTTGTCGTTTAGCCAAAAATCAGGCAGATTTAATCAAAGCTATTATCAATAGTGTTCCACCTATATCCCATATATATTTTAATCGAATCACGCTATGTGATGTGACTTTCTTTTTCTAATATAATATGGTGTAGTATAAAAGAAAGTTAAAAACATATTTAGGAACCAGTGAAACCTCTGTTGTTGCTTTGAACGGAAATATTGTATATTAGACTTGTTTGTCATGTGACCAATACTTTAGAAGTGTACTGATCTCTCATTTTACAGTTTGCCTTCTTGGGAGTAAAAAATACAAGTAGTTGAATCAATATATATATAGAAGTGGTTACACAACAGTTAGTTCACCATACCGAGAACAATTGTTTCACCTTAGCGAATCCTCAGCTCGTACGGATATTACTTTCCAGTGTTCTACCACTATATATATATATATATATATATATATATATATATATATATATATATATATATATATATATATATATATATATATATATTAGTATTGGTGCTCTGAAATAGCGATGTATACATGAATGTATGTATAGTATATTTGGCAATATACCGTATGTTTAATTGAAAACATTTAGAAGACCATTCACTATAAGTTTTAAAGTAGTGACTATGTCACTTACCTATTCTCGGCAAAAGAAAGCGGCCGACAGACTGTCTGTTTCTCGCTTGTGAGCGTTTATCAATACCACACACTCAGTTGCCTTTACCGAGAATTATAGAGGCTGGATTCTTATAGAATTACAGTAATAATCAGGAGCTACATATATGTGTGTGTGTCTGTGTGTATGTGTATATAAGTGTGCATATGTGTATGTGTATCCCTTCTATCCTTTACCAAGATCCGCTACATCATTATTAAGATGAATATATCATGGAATACGAAACATAAGTACTTTGGATATTGGAACTCTTTTGCAGAAATCTACAGAGTTTAATATCGAATAATAATAATATTATTATTGTTCGATAGAAATCTCACGAATGCCTTTACGTATCTGCTATATCAGAGCGAAAACCTATATTCTAATTTTGTTTTTAATTTTCGGCAAAGCCAGCCGTAAAATCGCTCAGTATGCAAATTAGGCATATCAGCCGATACATACTTTAGAGAATACTATATATTCTCAAGAGCTCTTATGTGCGACAGAAGAGAAATACACAATCTTGACAAAGGAGAATAACCCAGAAATAATAGTAGTGTCGGTTGTTTCTCCCTTCATCTTTGCTATAAGCTATAGAAGCTGAATTCTTATTGAATTCGAATTTTTTTTATGAGCTGTTGAAACTCATTTGCATACAGACTCCAGCTGCATTTTCAATTTTTTTCCTTATTCTTTCACCCGTGTAGGATATCCCATTTTTCTTTTGTTTCTTTGAAAAATAAAATAACCTCATTTTCAAATATATATATATATTATATATATTATTATATTTATATAATTATATGTGTGTGTGTGTGTGTGTGTGTGTGTGTGTGTGTGTGTGTGTGTGTGTGTGTGTGTGTGTGTGTGTGTGTGTGTGTGTGTGTGTGTGTGTGTGTGCGTGCGTGTGTAAGTGTACGTGTGTGTGTGTAGTGAGAGAGAAAGAGAGAAAGAAATACATATATATATATACATATATAAACACATGCACATGTTTAGACGTGTACTTGTGTGAGATTGCTTTGTGAATATACACATATTCACAAACATTTGAACACAAACAATAGGCAATATTATAAATGTGCAAGGGCGGTGGATTGGCAGTATCGGTAGAGAGTCGGACGCCATGCTTTGCAGCAAAGAGTTACGGCCCTTTATGATCTGATTTCAAATCCCGCCGAAGTTAACTTTGCTTTTCATCCTTACGGGGTCGATAAAATAAAGTACCAGTCACTCACTGGGGTCGATTTAATCGACTTTCCCCTCCCCCAAAATCACTGGCCTTGTGCCTATATAAGAAACCAATATTATAAATGTACATTTTTCATAAAGAAGTTGCTTAAATCTTTATGACAGTTAAACGTATGTATCTTTATATTTTTTTAATACACAATTTTTTATCTGATTATATTTGTTTATGTAAGAGTTTTTCCAGTTTTTCTGTTTTCATATTCTTTTCCGTTCTGTTTAACAAAATTTTTCTTTTTTGGAGGTCATCAAAGTACATTGACAAACGAACAACCACATAACGCAGATACGGACATATGCTGTTGCATACGCACACTTATTTGAATATGAATATTACAATATATATCCTATCAGTGGGGTTAAGAACCCTCGGAGAAATGGAAAAAGATGAGTATTGACGTACATGGGAGTCGAACACACATCTTTGGTTATCCAGACCACTGTGCTACCATTTACACCAACACATTTTTTCAACAAAATCTTTTTCCATTTCTCCGAGGGTTCTTAACCCCACTATCATGCTAAATAATTTCTTTAATTTCTTTAGTCAAAATACGGCGATAACATTTATAATAATTTCAAACCCGCTCGCCGATTCTAAAATATTATTACTATATATATATATATATGTGTGTGTGTGTGTGTGTGTGTGTGTGTGTGTGTGTGTGTGTGTGTGTGTGTGTGTGTGTTCGTATGCCATGGCTATGTCAGGGATTCGTATATATATATAATTGGTGTGGGATGCTTAAAGTGTTCGTATGCTGTAGGCCGTTTGAGCACTCGATGCTCTTACAGAGTAGATTATAATATCACATAAGAAACGGAGAATCGGTGGTGCGACAAATTAAAATTTATTAGATATATATATTACAATCGAAATGTCTCTGAAATCGCAAGATCCTCAGATACGTCTCGATTCTTTGAAGCAGAGTTTCCAAATGGTCGGCAGAGAAACGATTGTAATATGTTTAATAAATTTTAATTTGTCGCACCACTGATTCTCCGTTTCTAATTTGATACATATGCATATATATGATTATATACACACACACACACACACACACACACACACACACACACACACACACACACACACACACACACACATATATATATATATATATATATATATATATATATATATATAAATTAACGGAGTCATAGACTCGCGTTAGTCCCTGTAAATTATGTGCTCAAAGGAAAAGGAATCCTAGGTTCTTCAAATATAAGATGTAGAAAAGATAACACACGAGAGAGAGAGTGTGTGTTTATCAATGTACAGGGAAAACCACCAGTGTATGGAATCTATAAACTACGAAAGGTGAGGTAGGCGCATAATAATTAAAAATATAAATCAGAATGAATTTACCCACCTTTATAACAATAGTTATAAAGGTGGGAAAATTCATTCTGATTTATATTACCTCACCTTTCGTAGTTTATAGATTCCATACACTGGTAGTTTTCCCTCTACATTATTAAACACACACACCCTCTCTCTTTCTCTCGTGTGTTATCTTTTCTAAATATATATATATATATAAAATTAGAATTGGTGCTCTGAAATAGCGATATATATATGAATGTATATACAGTGTATTTTGCAATACACTGTATGCTTAATTAAAAGCATTTTGAAGACCATTCCCATATGTATCGCTTTTTCAGAGCACCAATTCTAATTTTCAATTTCTGCTGGACCGGCGACCGCTCTGTATAATCAGTTCCTGATTGTTACTGGAATTCTATAAGAATCCAACACACATAATTTTCAGCAGACAGGGAGAGTAGTGAGCTTTGATAAGTACCAAAAAGTACGAAACAGAGCTCTGTCAACTTATCTCCCCTTGTTTGCTGAAACTTTAAGTAAGCGACATAATCACTACTTTAAAACACTAGCGTATGGTCGTCAAAATGCTTTTAATTAAGCATACAGTGTATTGCAAAATACACTATATATACATTCATATATATAAATATATATATATATATATATATATATATATATATATATATATGAGATATATATATTATATATATATATAATATATATATAATATATATATAATATATATATAATATATATATATATATATATATATATATATATATATATATATATATATATATATATATATATATATTATATATATATTATATATATATTATATATATATATATATATTATATATATATTATATATATATTATATATATATATATATAATATATATATCTTATATATATATATATATATAATATATATATAATATATATATAATATATATATATATATATTATATATATATTATATATATATTATATATATATATAATATATATATCTTATATATATATATATATATATATATATATATATATATATATAGACTTTCTTTATTTCTTTCTTATATCTCATTCAGTTATTTCTTATATCTCATTCAGTTATTTTGCCTGAGAAAATATGTGTGTCATCAAACGTTGTACACAGATATTTTTTCAAGTTCCAATTGAGTTCTAGCACGTGGCCTGAATTCCTTTTAGAGTTCATTGACATGCGTATGTATTGGCGGTAATTTATTT
>OZ024745.1:63557195-63562195 GCA_964016885.1 Eledone cirrhosa
GGGGCGTTCCTAAGCAAATACAATATTTAGTTCATATCAGATTTGTATCCCTGTTCGTTGCAGGCTTTGAATTCTCGCAAATCTTTCATTCTTTATTTTAGTTTCAATTTCTCGTTGCCGTACTGAGTGAAGGACCGTTTTCAAGGAATTTATTTGTATCTACACCAGTACTTATTTTGTTGGTTACTTATTATATCCATCTTATGTAATACGAAGAGTAATGTTGTCATCCGCATATAATAAGAGGATATGTAACCTGGATCAAAAGAACCTGGAGAGTGGAATGTTACACGAAACAATCTGTAACAATTAAGTCCCGTGAACATGTATGTATGTATGTATGTATGTATGTATGTATATACATGTGTATATATGTGTATATATGCGCGGGGACAGAATAATCTGGCTGGATAACCGATCGTGTGGTTAAACCACTTGGAGTGAAGGACCCCTAGCTTTTGTCAGGGCATTCTTCTAGGAGAAGGCAACCCAGGAAACTGTGATAACCCCAACATAAATCCTGCGGCTCAGTAGTTACCGATTATGTTGATCTTTTCTTCTTTTCGGGTTATAACTACTTTCGCTCAGAGAGTGGGATTGGCTCAGTGCACAGTCTTTTCTAACTTTAAAAAAAATCTTCATGCACAGGCATTGCACGATAGCATTAATTGATAATTATTAATAATGTTATATCATGCAATGGGCATACTCGATAACGTGGGGGCAGCCATCATGTATGTGTGTTTGCTTGGTTGTGTGTGTACACAAGAGGCGGCTAAAAAGCTCGTAGGCTGACTAAAAAGAAGTAATCCTAGGGCTGTGAATCATGCAGGCATTAATTTCGACTCTTCTTATTAAGAACTGCATTGCTTCGTTCCAGGGACTATGTTGAAAAAATTCTATACATCTTCATTTGACCAATCAATAGCAAACTATACTTATAATACAGAGTAACTGGAATATCAAGTCAGAGAATGATGCACCAATGACTGAGACGGATATTTCATTCTCCTTTCATGGAATACTATCTCAAACATAAGGTGAATGCACCTACTGCAATTTTCCAGTCATACTAGTCATACATCCCTATGAAACAGAAAGTATGCAGTATCTAGCCCTGACATATTCCCAACAGATCACACCACCAAATTCAATATACAAAATTTCAAAAACTGTTTAAGACCTAGAGATAGAAAGAAGACAAGTTTATTTCGTCGAATAAATATAGAGAGTGACTATGAATTTGACTTGATTAACTGCAGAATATCAGTGAGTGGAGGTTAGTACTTGAGAATCTTTAAGCTTCTGCTAACTCAGAGGTGAGCTTAGTTAACCACATTGATAAAGCCGCCACAGGATTTTTGGAATAAAAATTAGTGCTGTCAATCGTCAAAGGCGTCATCACTACACACACCTCTCTATAGTGTTAAAAACTAGAGACAGTGCACCAGTTTAAATAAATGGCGCAGACAATAACTGCACTAACAAAGCTACATTGCATATGGAAAACTAGAAATATCACCACAGAGACGAAAATAAGTCTCCCGCGTGCATTGTGCTCTCATGCTACCTGTATACATAGGAGATATGGTCTCGCACGTGAGGGATAGCGAGGAAGATTCAGGTACTAGAAATGAAACGCTACCGTATTACAAGCAAGCAGGATATTAAAATAATCTATAACATTGGTTCCCATGAAGTCGAAAAAAGAAATCCGAGATAAAATGGCGACGTATCACAAACCATTTGCCTTGCAAAGAGCTTATACTATAAGGGATTGTGGAGAGGGAGAGAATGAGAAATCGAGAAAGCCTTTAAGCACACAACATGAAGTGCACAGGCAAATCATTAGCAGAGTCTTGCGACCTAGCACGCAAACGTAACCCATGCCAAAAACTTATATATAACTTGTTATAAGGATACCCCTTCCATTCTAACAGGATACGATACAATAACTATATAGATATATTCATAATTTACATCATCTTCTTTCTCATTCGTCCGATGACCTTTTGGCATCGGCTGGTCGTGTCGTTAAAATCAGTGCTTATTTTGTTTTACACTCATATTTGGACTGTATTTTCCGAGAGCAGTTTTCAGTGTTGCCATTGCAAACTCTGCTGAATTTATTAAAATCCATGTATGGTGAAGTTTTGTTGCAGCATGCTGATGTATCAGTGAGGTTGTTGTTGTACTTAGTCTCATATCAACTTGAATCAAATACTCCTATGATTCGTTACAAACACGTTATTATTTATCAGACAAGGATTTTTCTGAATCACAGATCTAGCCCTATATTATCGAACACGTAATCCGGGTTTTATTTTTGTTTTGATTATTAGGATTGATTTGAGCAACACAATGTATATTTATTGTTGTTTCATGCCCCTTTCTTTATGTTTGGCTGTGATTAGTAGATCGAGCAAACGTATGGAGGCTCTATCATTAGTATAATTTAGCTTAATAAGGTTGTTTCGTAAAATTAGAAAGTGGTGTATTCCCCTATATACACAAAAGAATATGTCTCTTAACCTTTTCCGAAAACAATTAAAAACCTTGTTTTCAATAACAAAATATTGCAAAATGAGTACATGAATATCCGAGTTTCATGATCATAGTTCATTTACTTATCTTTTATGAAAGTCAAGGTTTGTTGCCGGAACATCCGTCCTCTTCCGTACACGCATACACACATACATACACACACTAACACAAACACACACACACATATATATATATAATTATATATATATATATATATATATATATATATATATATATATATATATATATATATATATATTTATTCAAATAACAGATTAAAGTTTAAGCAAAGAATAATCTTTAATCTGTTATTTTAATAAATATTTGCTCTACGGTTCTTATATATTTGATATATATTTATCCTTATCGAGCCCTCTTTGGCTTTTAGTCTTCACATTTATTATTATTACTATATATATATATATATATATATATATATATATAGAGAGAGAGAGAGAGAGAGAGAGAGAGTGAGAGCGAGAGAGATTATATGTATATATATGTGTGTGTGTCTGTGTGTGTGTGTGTGTGTGTGTACATACGTACGCACTTACATATGTATGTATCTATGTATGTACGTATGTATGTATCTATGTGTGTGTGTGTGTGTGTGTGTGCGTCAAATACAAGAGTACAAGTTCATTCACACATATTCAAATACCTCACATACATTGAACCTTACATCCAGTGAACCTGGTCGTCCTTAACCTGAAGTGTAAATATAATATCAGAGCAGAAAATTCGTTATACAGTATGTTAACCTTGTTTGAATGGTAGATAATTATTATTATTTTTTTTTTTTTCGTTTGGGTCGGTGAATTGGCAGTATCGGTAGAGGGTCGGACGCCATGCTTTCTAGCATAGTTACGTCCCTTTATGGTCTGAGTTCAAATCCCGTCGAGGTTAACTTTGCATTTCATCCTTACGGGGTCGATAAAATAAAGTACCAGTAATGTACTGGGTTATTTGCTGGCCTTGTGCCAAAAGTAGAAACAATTATAATTTTTTTCGTTTAAGGTAAGCAATCTTATCCAACATATATGTAATGATGCCTGCACTTCTTTTTTTATGATGAAAAAGGCCTTTCCTTAGATCAGTCACATTCTCTGAGCAGGTTAGCATCATTGGGTGCCATCATTGTGCATGTTTCATATAGTTTCCAGAAGTCTCTCTCGCTCTCTTTCTGTGAGGTAATCGTGGGCCAGGGAGCCAAACCAGGGAGTCTTTCCTTGTCACTTCACATTCATACTTATATAAAAACATATATGATGGCTGCCCCCTCGTTATCGAGTATGGCCATATAACATTGTGGATTGGCAGTATCGGTAGAGAGTCGGACGCCATGCTTTCCAGCATAGTTACGTCCCTTTACGGTCTGAGTTCAAATCCCGCCGAGGTTCACTTTGCCTTTCATCCTTACGGGGTCGATAAAATAAAGTACCAGTAATGTACTGGGTAATTGCTGGCCTTGTGCCAAATGTAGAAACAATTATTAATAATTATTAATTAATGCTATCGTGCAATGCCTGAGCGTGAAGATTTTTTTAAAGTGAGGAAAGACTGTGCACTGAGCCAATCCCACTCTCTGAGCGACAGTAGCTATAACCCGAAAAGAAGGAAAGGTCAACATCATCGGTAACTACTGAGTTGCCTTCTCCTAGAAGAATGCCCTGACAAAAGCATGGGGTCCTTCACTCCCAGTAGTTTAACCGCGCGATTGGATATCCATCCCGATCATTTCTATGTCCCCGTGCATATACATATATATATGCATATGTATACTTGCATATACATATGTATATATATACATAGTTACATATATATACATAGTTACACAGTTTGGGATGGCCATTGCATTTTATGAGTTCTTCCGCCCTTTTATACCTACATACATACATACATACATACATACATACATACATACATACATACATACATACATACATACATACATACATGCATGCATACATACACACATACACACATAAATACATACATCCACCTATACATACATGCAAATATACAAACATACCAATATTAATAAATAACATAAGGTTTACACATACACAAATGTAGTTATAAAATATATAGTGTTAACTAACCTGTACTTCGGACACGTTTGGTTCCAACACGGTTATGATCGTACCAGTTTCTCCTAATAGGACCTTTCGATTTTTTGTAAATCTATAAAAGATAAAAGAGAATTTTAACATATTATTTTCACATTTAATCATTCCCCAGCCATTCAGCAGTAATTATTGTACATAGCAAAGAGAAAAACGCATAGCAATGCAAAGGAATGATACATGTATGCACACACACACACACACACACACACACACACACACACATATAAATATATATATATGATCTCTTTCGAACGAAACAGTTCTAGTCCTGGAGAAGCCATTTCTATATAAAATGTGATATATCAATGATATTAATAAATGGAAACT
>OZ024745.1:63564695-63579695 GCA_964016885.1 Eledone cirrhosa
CAGTCCCACTCTCTTAACCAAGATGATATTTACCATAAAGAAGAACAAGTCAACATATTTGGATACCATCAGGGTTGCAGGTGTTATATCAGAGTTTTCCTTCTCCTAGAATTCTGCCTTGACAAAGGCTAAGGGGTCATCTTTCCCGGTGATTTTGGATGGCCATTGACTCTTAAGAGCTCCTTTGCCCTTTGACAGGTTTTGTTTTTAGTCCTGCAGGATGTCCAAAGTCACCCTCCTCACCAAGAAACCTTGGTGGGGCTGCCAGTTTAGTCGCCAACGACCCGACCATGAGACACGTTGTACTGGGATACATGTTACCAGTAGCACCAACTGGTGACCTGACAAATGCTAGGGGTCCTTCATACATACGTTTATACATATATATATATGTATAAATATATATGTATAAATATTTGTATACACATATATATATATATGTGTGTGTGTGTGTGTGAGAGAGAGAGAGAGAGCGAGAATGTGTGTGTGTGTGTGTGTGAGTTTGTGTGTGTGCGTGTGTGTGTGTGTGTATGAGTGTGTGTGAGTAATATGGAATAATATTATATGTGATTATACACCAACAAAAGTGTATGCTTACATTCATGCACGTCAGCATTATTATGTAGGGCATGTCGCCTTAGCTATTTTTGGCGTACGTGAAGGCAGTCACAATTGACATTTCTAAGAGTACGAGAGATATCCGATAGGGCAATAGGAAGAGAATCAAGACAAACAGACACTAAAATGCATAAAGGAGGGCATACTGACAAAGACTAATATTTATTTGCTGATTATACACTTATTCATTTTTTTAGCTCGTTTTACTCACTGAACTACGATCTTCCTGAGACATATATGGGCATATTTCTATTTCTGGATTTCCAGAGGTTTCAGTTGGTAAGAAATATGAAACAGACGTGATTACATTTTGAAACCAGTGTTAATGCAAAGATAATTCAAAATTATTGATATATATGATCTTCCATTCCAAATTAGGTTTCGATTGCTCATTTTCTTCATATTTAGCTACATCTGATGTGTCCTATGTTGGAGAGTTGTCAGTGCTCAGGGGGTAGTTTCGGGGTCTGGCCTATTGTAGCTGGATTTGCATATGGGAATGTGTAGACTTACAGGAATGATTGAGATGATGTTAAGACGGCTTTGATCTGACAAGGAATCATATATATATATATATATATTATGATGATGATCTAGTTTTCAACCGTCTCGAATTGAGTGGCTGTTACCTGAAGTTGGACTAGCTGCGCGCACCGATATTATCCAGCCATCTTGCTGTATCACCTGCCGGTTTGTATTATCGGTACAATCTGCCAACCGATAATGAGAATCTGGCTAGGGAGAGATCTTCTATGGATTGTGTTACTGAAAGTCTTTTAGAAAGATTTAAGGTAATGTTGCTGGAGAGAACCCTGATTATATGCCAATTTGTTGAAATAAATTTGCTTCTCACAGAGTCTCCGCGATGGGCGGGAGAGAGACAAGGAGGATAGAAAGTATCCTCCAACAGGGTCCTTCGCCGGATTGATTGTATCGGAATTGACTCTTTGTTGTCGGGTTAAAACGGATGACTTTTTGTTTATCACTCAATTAATTTACGGTGGGATTTAATCTCTGAATGCAACATCCATATCGAATCTACCCAGCTTACCCCACTACACAGATTCTATTCTTTATTTGTTGACCCGGAAGGATAAAATACATGTTGATTTGGTGGGATTTGAATTCAGAACATAAGGAAACGGAATATAATACCATAAAGTATTTTCGTTTGACTGTCTAAGGCTTTATAAAAGTAATTTTCGGGGAAAAAAACAAAACTTGCTGGGAGGGGTTTAAAACAACCCATATAGAAAAAAGATGGAAAAGATCGAATGATTGGAGAAAGAGAGAGAGGGGTTTGAGGTAAACTGCAAAGGAGAAAGGGGAAAGCAAGAGAGAACTGGATAGACTGAGAGCGAGGGTGAGTGAGAAAACTGTGCAAGGGAGTTAACGGGGGAAAATGTAAACACAGGATTCGTTCACCAACACAGAGTTCTATAGTTGGATGGTGTTAGATAAACACAGGGAGAAAGCTGAGTATATATATATATATATATATATATATATATATATATATATATATATATATATATACACAATTCAAATATCTTTATATTTAATATTTGTGTGTATCTGTGAATGTGCATGTGTATGTGGAAGAGAAAAAAAGAGTATGCAAGCAGAAGTAATTGAAGGAAGAGAGAGAGAGAGAGAGAGAGAGAGAGAGAGAGAGAGAGAGAGAGAGAGAGGGAGAGAGAGAGAATGAAGAATAGATAGAAAGAGAAATAGAACACGGTCACAAAATATAATCATAAAATATAACGACACTCATCAGGTACAAGTATCATATCGTAGAAGTCGATATGTGACTGGTGAGGGAATTTGAAATAGCAGGTAAGTAGGATACGTTTGTCTATTGAAAACTAAACCAAGCCCTTCTTGTTTTTCCTTTCTTTCCCCATTCAGCCTAGTCATCAGGCATTCTTTGTTTATGTGTCATAACAACGGTATAAAAGGCGAAAGTGCTATCTCTTAAAAATCCCCAAAATCACGCCATATCAGGCCATATCTTATAACCAATCTTAAAACAGCGATAGGGAGTCGCAGTTGGCAAAAGTGATATAGTGTTCAAGACATCACGGTTCGGATCTTAGCCCCAGTATTGGGTTCTGTTTATGGACAAAATATTTAAATATTTGCCTGAAACCGTCCTGGATTTATATTATAAAACTACTAATTTTAAATTGTTTATCCTAATATTAAAAAAAATTAACAATTCTATTTTAGATATTTATCTTAAGTAATGTTCCGAATATCAGGTTACTAATGAAATTATTTGAAATACATAGGTAGTGTATATAATTAGAAATACAGTGCATTTTGTATTTTTTGTTCAGCTCTAAATCTGCCATGACCAAGGAGACCTATGATAGAAAGACGTTCCAGCTATGACCAGCATTTTCTTTTTTAAAGTATGAAATGTATTCTTCCTTCTTTAAGACCAAGGGCTAACATGAATGTTTCTACATGATCACTCGATCTGCTACCATTAGCAGCTAAATCTCTCACAAAATATACCCTACCTATACGTCGATACAATTCATAAGTACAGCTAAATTGTATAAGAAGCGATATCGTAGTGCAATTAATAGGTGTATTTGTGCTCAGTTACTCCCACATTATAATTTGTTGAAGTATGGGCTAGATCCAAATATACTTATATATATATATATATATTTATATACAGTATATATATATACAGTATATATATATATATATATATATATATATATATATATATATATATATATATATATATATATATACGTGGCTCACTGATATACGAACAACCACTATTCGCGTAAACATCAAAGCCTTTACATAGTCGATCAGCTTGCAAGACTTGTGATTAGTCCTATGTGCCTCATAAGAAGACAACAGAATGATGGCTGGAATGTTTTTTGATCATAGGTCTGACCGACATTTTTCTAAGTAATAATTGTTTCTACTTTTGGCACAAAGACCAGCAAATACCTAGTGCATTACTGGTACTTTAATTTATTGACTCCGTAAGGATGAAAGGCAAAGTTAACCTCGGCGGGATTTGAACTCAGAATGGCAAGGTCCGTAACTCTATGCATTAAAGCAGTGCGTCCGACCCTTTACGGATACTGCCAATCTACCGCCTAATAACAATAACTATTAAGGTAAAGGACAAATTTAATTTTGGTTGTCGGTGTTTAAGGCGAGGTCAGTCTCGATCGATCCGACTGTGATCACAAACATTCTAATCGAAACCATACATTATGTTGGTATATCAGAAACTACGCCGTTAAAAGTAGAAGATGTAGCTTGATAAAGACTTAACTGCTATTTTGCTATTTCTAGAAGGTTGAACAACTTCATAAATATTATCTACACAGCCACATCTCCCTCAAATTTCCGATATTTGTATTAAAAAGCAGAGCATTAAAGACAGTTCTAAATATATTACGCCTGAAAATGTTACTGGTACATGATCAATGGTTATACGTTGGATTAGGTATGCCATGGTGCTAAATATAAATGGCAACATGATCATCAATCTACAACTAATAATTGAAAAAGGAAAGATAGATTTATTGTCGAAAGGCTGCTTATACCCAAAATGTCCCCGTAGATGAATAAAATTATAGAATATACGAAATGGAATGTAATGAGGAATCAATTCAATTGAAGAATAATTTAGAAGTGGGTAGTCTCTATTATATTTCCTCACATATTACACTCTCAACTAATAGAAGTATTTGGTGGGTGTATCTTTATTTTGAAGCAAAAGGCTTAAAATCATCGTTAACACAATTTACATCTTTAATGTAGAGCCTTTTCTATTAATCCACTTTAAAAAAGTATAAAGTAAAATTTCGAAAATTTTTCTCTCTTCAAAAACATCAAATATCATATATGTATTTGTCAAGTGGATTCATTTTAATATACGTGCTAGAAATAGCAGACACATTTCTCTAAAATTATATTCTTTTGCACTAGAAAATGATACATTGGATAATGTAACCCAGAAGATAACACGGAAAGTTTTGTCCCCATGTTTACTCGAACATGTTCTACCTGGGACTAAAAATATTAGCAACTCTAGAAGCTAATACAAAGTTGGTATGTGAAGAATAAAAGTTAACTTTGCAAAACAATATCTAGAAATAACGTGACCGATGTCTGATATATTAAAAGAAGCACCTTTATTGCAATATCACATAAGCAAAACATGTGACCATGAAGAACACGTATGAATCGCACGACAGATGTGTTCATTTAACTGACAATGGGTAGATTTCATTTAATGCTACACTTTTCAGTGCTTAGCAAAGTTTAAAGTATTTAATCTTTGGATTATTTGGACACAGCCATAAGAAAGAATGGCTTAGAGTATTTATTAATCATCCATATAGAGCATGAGCTCAATATCAGACAGGGCCATCCCCTTTCTTCCATGTATTATTTTCTGAATATTGAATAATATTGAACAAGGTGGTGTATTAGCATTCGTTAAAACTTCAGACAATGATTTGAGATATCTGATATATATATATATATATATATATAGATAGATAGATAGATAGATCTTCATCATCATCATCATCATCATCATCATCATCGTCATATTTGCACTAATATAGCGGTCGACCATATCCTTTTTACACACATTGCAGATATAATTATATGTGGAGCCTTGATTGTCCCTGTTCATTGACAGAATTTGAATCTCTTGAGAAAATCCAAATCCACAATCCGAAACGACGGAACAAAGACCCCAAGGTATGCATCTCATTCGACATATTAAGAGTCATATTATATCAACTGCCCTGGCTTATTACTTTATTTATCGAATCTAAAAAGATGAATTTATAGCCCTAAGCTCTAGCGGCTCTTATATTATACGCCTTTTATATTTGATGTACAATGCAAATATAAACATTTCAGTTGTTTCAATCATTTCATTGTGATTAATAGGATGTATCGTTGTAAAATGATACATCAATATCATGTAGGTTGGTGTCATCGATGTGTTTATTTATCGTGATATGTTTAGCTTTCTGTTGGTCGTATTTTTCACTGAATTAGTTAATTACGTACACTCAATTTCCACCATCATTTAATCTCTATTTGTATTATTTATTTTCATTTCCATGTTGTGAATGATCGATAGTACATAAACTATGACTGGTTGTGTTTATTGTTTAGGAACAAGATACTTCTCATATATCAGCTCCGACTTACTTGTTGTACATGTAAAAATATATCATATATGTAAATAACTTGAGTACAGATTACATAATTAAATGATAGTCCTTAGACCTCTTAGTTTTTACTTAAATATTCATATATATATATATAGAGAGAGAGAGATGACCGGTGGGAATTATTTTATTGTTTTAATCTAATATGGTGTAAATTTAATCTTTGTGCTCATCACATAGATTTTACTTTTGTTTATCAGAAGTTATATTCAATTTTACACTTACCTAATTTCGTTAAGATAGTATTGTCATAGAATGTTATATCAAAATGTGAAGCCTTATAGCTGTCATAATTTTGTTTTTACCACTGTGTTAGTTTATCTAGAAAACTTATTTAAATTTTAAGTACCGGGAAAAATGTACTCAGTACTATAGCAGGATATAGTAACATATTCTGGCTGATTCAATATGTTTTATCTTGTAGCTATCATTCTATTGATATATATAAGAAGAATCCACCACCGATCCAGCGAGACTGGAGACGCTATATATAAAACACTATATATAAAAAATGTCTAGCATAAAGCATATGACCCCAAATGTGGAAGATATATATACTTAATTAAATTTATTTTATAAGGAAATTCTAATCAAGACCGGAATCTAAATGCATTTTGTCTGTAACTAACGATTCTGCCAACCCACCATGCTACATAACTAACACATACTTCGTTAAGGTTTGAAGTTCAGCTGATTTCTGTGAATATACATAGACTTAAGAAGGCTAGTTAACTGTGGTCGAATGTGGTGCTGCCATAGAGCGTTTTGATGTGAGCGTTTGCTAATGTGGTTTCATGGGGTACAGAACGTTAAGCTTTAAAGAATGTAGTGTATTATTAGGGAAAGGTTGGGTGACTATTCCTGCCATGTCAAATATCTGCACGGAGGTTCCATTAGCTGATCGTGAAACACGGTATTGTTGTTACACCTCCAGGTCAAGCGGATCAAATAACCCTATAAACAAAGATGATGATCAGGTGACCTTTATTCTCTATATACATAACCACTTTTTATGTGTTCTTCCAATTTTAAACGAGGGAGATTTGGGTGTTATTTCCAACACTTCAAGCCACCACGTTTGCGTCTTGATTCGAAAAAAGGGACTCAATAGGTTATACTGCTCACCGTATATGGATATCTAAGTCAACTCATCCAATTTTGCTAAATTAATTGGCAGGATTTTAAATAAGAACGAAATGCCTACACAATTTGGCAGATCTGCAGCTTTTAGTACAGAAAACTTGAAAAGTAGGATAGAGAAAAATCAACAAGAAAAGAATAATAATAAAGCAACAAACAATAAAATTAATAAGTAGTTAAAGCATAAATAAAAAACACACATAAATAGATTAATTACATTTACTCATTAAGACCAATGGATAGCTTTAGTATATGGTAGAATTGTAGAAATTCATACTAACTACTATCCTGTCATTTAAAAATATTTGGACAGAATTCACAGAGAGAGAGAGTGAGAGAGAGAGAGAGAAAGAGAGAGAGAGAGAGAGATGCACACCCACATACGTGTGTTCACGAAAATAACATACATGTTTATACTCTTACAGGTATACAACTATAGACATTCACACATACAGAAAAAAATAACGAAGAAATTGGCAGGTTATACAACTGAGGTATTTTATATGCCATTCTATTCTCTCAAAGACAGTAGCACTGAACGCATTCTATAGGCCTTAAATAGTGTCAATAAACGAAAGCTATGGTTTCTTATAATAATTCTCCCGCGTTCTTCCATTGAATAAAAGAACAAGTACTTCCGGTACTTAACTATCACTGAAAACGAATACTTTAATTGGGTGAAATAGTCGAAACCGCTCAATGGGTCAATGCCGTTAGTTCACACCTCGTTCTAGATATATTTCATAAGCAGTACAAATACGCCCACATACTCGAACCAATAGTTCTATTTAAAAACTCTCTAAAGCTCTTAAACACGTGCAGTAACGTGTGTGCATGCGCACACGCATCCAAACAGATTGGGATATCGTTGTCTGCAGATAGTGCATGCTGAAATGTTTGTTTTTCTTACGTATTTTAGACACAAGTAAAGCAAGTAAATATTTTATTAAGACATGGGTATTAGGAGGCCGTATACACACACACACATATATATATTCTTACACACATACACACACACACACACATATATATATATATATATATATATATATATATATATTTGTATTTGTATGTATACACACAAACAGGCGCAACTCCAAATTAACAAGATTGAGCGACCATGCAGAGTCTACAACGTTGGCTAATGTATTGCATATTAAATGACGAGGCACAATAAAACGCGCCCCAATTTAAAGAACGGAAAATATGTGTAAGTCAATTGGATGGACATCATTTTTCATAGAAGTTATCTGCATAATAACAAACATATACGATAGTATATACAGTAAAATTCCGTTATAACGAAATTCACGGGTTATAAAAACATTAGTTGTAAAGAAAAATTCTTTATAATGAGATCGACCGAATCAGACCGAGCGTGTAGCCGGGGTTTAAAAAAAATTCGTTATGCTGAAAGATTCGTTATAACAGAATTTTACCTGTATATATATTCAAGTGGCAAACATTAAAGATATCAATAAATATTTATGCAGCAAGAAGATGACATTGCTTCAATAAATAATATTATTTTACACAATTTGTCAAATTCGGGAGACAACTGAGGACGTGTTTTCGTTTTACTCTGAGTGGATATGTGTTTATGAATTGTGGTTACTCAATCAAAATTAGAGTATTTATGTACAACACAGCTACGTTTCTAATGAAAACCTGCAAGATGTTTTGAGGTATCTATAATAATAACCATTTATAGAGTTTAAATTGAAGTCAACAGTTATTAGGATAATACATACATTTTTATGGAGGGGGAAATATAATTGAGTGACGCATTTTCTCAGGAGCAAAATGAACTGAAATTGCTACAGTTGAAGGCCGTGATTTGGGCGATAATCAAGGATCAACCTCTAAAAAAAGCCTATCACCATTATATCAGGATTCACCTCCAGAAACACACACACACATACACACAATGAGTATAGTAGAATATATTAAGGCAGTACTTTAATGTTTCATATTCTACCAACCTAGGAATGATGAATTATAAAATTAGACCCGAAAAGATACGAACTCAAAACTTAAATATATTTAACTACATACCATAAAGCATTTTGTTCCTCATTCTATATAGTTTATCGAAGTAAAAAAAGTGTTTCGTTTTTCTTTCTGCGTGGTTTAGAAAATTATTTCTTATCTTTGAAGTTAATCTTAAGTAAACGAATATTTATTAGGCGTGAGTGATTAGCATAATTGCTTCAGATTCATGATCTGTAGCTTTGGAATACATCAACAGAACCTATACTCTGTGTTACTGTGCAATTCACGGTAATCCAACATTTCATAGATGTCTTTACATCTACGAAACCATTGGTAATGCATGAATATAAAAAATCTCTTAATATGTCCGAAACGTTAAAATAATTGTTCTGCTTTGTCACGCGTTAAACTAATATAATTCTTCAATGAACTGTGTCGTTTGCTTTCTTATTTCTGTTTAGGTTTTACACATACACACACAGACACACATGCATACACACACACACATGCATACACACACACATGTTACATCTATTTGATATTTCGTATTCTCAAACACTGCAGCGTTATACAATGTTATGTAGTTGGTGGCAATGGTAACGGATGTGTTCAGTCCTATGTTGTATGCCCCATGCACACATACATACAATCACACACACAAACACACATCGACACACACACACAACTCAATTTAAAGATCTATATATTAACCTTTGGCGACTGATTAATATGGTCACATATTCTGAAAACCTTTTAATTTTTTTAACAATATCATATTGAATCTATCAACCAGCTCATATGTGTCATTTTAGCTGCCTAGTCTGTTGCAGGTGCTCAGAGTTAGACTTTAGGTTAGGGAACACATTCAATTTTAGGCTGTCAACTCGATCGAGCCAGATAAGGAGAGCATAACAATGTAAAGTTTGCTGTACTTTTATGGCTGTCTTTGGAATTATATGTCTACTTATTTGACAGGGAGAAGAAAAACTATGATAAATTCTCTAAGAATTTCTTCCCTGCCCCACTACCATCATCCTTTTATATATACTGGAGGCTCAGTTCGAAAAAAAAATGTATAAATAATATAGGATAGTAATATAATTGACCTGGACAGAAATGATGGTTGTCGTGGTGGTACTGGGGTCGAATGGAAGAATGTGGAAAGTAGACGACATATAAAAACAATAGTTACTGTAGTTCAAGGCTCCAGATAAAGAAAAGATCAAGTAAACATAAATATATAACAGAAAAATAAAATAGGGAATGATAGACAGAACAAAGTGAAGGGAGAGATGACAGAAAAAGAAGAGACCTCATGAAATAAACGATAAATATGAAAGAAAAAAATGAAATAGGGAGAATATCATTAATGAATGAGGGGCTGGGTGTAATGAAGGGGAAAAGGGAATAAAAATGAAAATCAGGCATCCTTGATGTTTAGGGCGAGAAACGATTAAACAATATTAGACGTAGTTAATATAATCGACGCCATGGAGGAACGCTCTCCCCCAGTCACTTAAACTGTTAAAAGTAACAATTAAAGCTCTCACAGATATCACACTATCCCAGGAAAAAAGACATAAAACGAAATAATATATAATTGTTTCTACTTTAGGCACAAGGCCAGCAATTACCCAGTGAATTACTGGTACTTTATTTTATCGACCCCGTAAGGATGAAAGGCAAAGTCAACCTCGGCGGGATTTGAACTCAGATCGTAAAGGGAATCATATATAATGTAACCCTGTGTATAATGTGTCTAGGAAAAAGATGGCATGGTCACGGCTGAAAAGACGACTATAGCAAGTCTGTTCAGTCGAAAGCTAAATAATATCTCACAACAATCGACACCATTTTACCAAATGTAAGTTATAGGAATACTAGAAAATTGTAAGTGTTCCTTCTATAGATCCCTCAGTCATATCCTTCCATATTGTTGAACTAATGATACATTTCACAGAATGTAAGAAGTTTTCTTGTAAAATAAAAAAAATAGAATCGCAGTTAGATATAATCTGAAAATAAAATTCAGTCATATTCCTCTAATATTCTGCCAGTCCTAACTAAGAGTCTTTATATGAGTATGAAATCGATACCTGTGTGTGACAAGCCCGGAAGATGAAACATACACCTGACATCGGCGAAATCTGAATTCAGAAATTAAAATCTCACAATTAATTACTACAAGGCTATAGTGATTCTGATAAGGCATTGCTATGAGTCATATTGCCTCAATAAAGAGCCATTGTAATTGTTTTCTTGTACTTTCTTAGGAGTTGTGAGACGGTCGTGGAGATCTGAGCAAGGAATTAATAATTTTTTCACATTTAGCTTCCTACAAAAATACCGTTTAAAGAAAGCATAGAACATGTTGACCAATACCTACAGCTGCTATAAGGAATGACGAATCAACATTTAAAAATCCTTGTCTTTTGTCTGTTCCCGGATGAAGGGAAAGGATCTAAAACCTTAGATTCTTCCATCCAAACGGTAATTGAACAGATAATCACTAGTTTCGTCGGCATTTCACGCCTTATATAGCCAAACCATATTTTTATATCATATTATATGACCAACGAAACAAAGGTTGCTTCTATCCTTTTTGAGGGGTTTAGCTGGATGTTGTCATTATCTGGTGAGTTACTGCTCGATAGTCCATGTTTAGCTTTCGTACGATCTTTTGTAAAGGGCCCTTTATCGAGAACTATGAATTTAGGTAATGCAGGAATCGTAAATTCCATTTGTTTATTTACATTTATTTCTTGCGGTTAGAGAATGGAGTACTGCTCAATCCGTTTGTTCAGCTGTTTCTTTTGTTTTAAAAACAGATCAGCAATTTCTTGAAATTAATAGTAAAATGGATTCACAAGCTATTGTAGGTGAAAATATATATTATTTCTATATTTATTATATTGGTCATATTAAGTACTCCTGTTTTGACACATGCAACTTACTTCAGCTCTCTCTTACACAGACACATATATATGTACATATATAAATTACCATAGCAGTATACATAGTGAATATAACTTAATAGCTTTCTAAATATTATCTATTTATAAATATTCGTCTATTTGTAATCCCTTTCTATTTTGTTATCATTCATACACTCATATCTCCTCTCTTATAAAATTATTTAGGTAGGTTTGTAAAGACCTTCTTCGGTCACGTATGACCATGGAATTTGCACCTAGAAAGTTTCCCTCCGATACAGTTTGATAGCAGTGACGTCACAACTCACTTCTACAGCTGAGTAAACTGGATCAGCGTGAAATAAAATGTCTTGCTCAAGGACACAACGCGTCACCCGATCCGAGAATGAACTCACAACCGTCCATTTGCAAGCCCAATGCTCTAACCACTAAACAATGTGCCTTCAGGTAGGTTATATATATATATATTATATCATTTGTGATTAATAAAGAAATCGTTAGTCCATTGTTCAGATGGTCTCGCCGTCTTCCTTCGAGGAGGAAGGGCAGGCGGTTTTCATCTGCCTGGTGGCCATGGCAAAAGAGGTTGTGTGGTGGACAACGTTGAATGGGTTAAAGACAGATACTTTCCTCTTCAGATACTTTCCGCTCTGAATATACGTCTGTAGTTTGAGAAATGAAAAAATTGAGAGAGGGCAGCACTTGTCCTGGTGATCAGGGTGGCCGTGGTCTTTTGTGCGGTTTTCGCCACGAGTAACCCTCAGAGGTTTCCCCCCTATTGGGGAATTTTTTCATTGTTTCAATTTTCATTTTTATTGGTTATATATATATATGTTTCTATGTCTTTTTTTTTTTTTATATAAATAATAAAAATCTTTACACGCACAAAACCCACATCGAACCGTCCTGTGCCGTCTGTAATGTTTATCTTGATGTCAGCCCTCGTGGCCAATAAAGAAATCATTATTATTGTTTTTGTTGTTGTTATTATTATTAGGATTCACACATGTAATATGCATTGTGATACCTTAGGTTTCAAGGCCTAGGTATGGCAGCAACTGCAGTCTGTACATTGCGGTGCAGAATTCATGACGCAACAGTGAGAAACTTAGAAATACGTCAACAGGGGCACTGTAAGTGTCTGAAATAACTTTAGTCCCTGCTATACTTAGGCCTTGAAACATAAATTAATGTAATACATGTTATATGCGTGGAGCATATATAATACATTGGTTATGCTGTATTAGATAGAGCACTTTTTACCTTTTTATTCCCACGGACACATTTTCTTCATACACACACACTCTCTCTCTCACACACACACACACACACACACATATATATATATATATATACGCACACACATACACACAGACATATATATATATATATATGTATATATATATATATATATATATATATATATATATATATATATGTATATAGATATATAGATATATGTATATATATATATAGATATAGATATTTGCATATATTCATATGTATTATATATATATATATATATATATACATATGAAGATAAAATAACGTTACCATAGACGGTTTAGGTTATCTAAAAGTAGGTTAGAAAAATATGTTTATGCTGATTGTCCCACTTGTAGCTGTTACTCGTCATGTCTGTTTTAATAGTACATGTCAAATCATAAACAGATATTTCTATATTTAGTATAATTACGATAGGTCTGGTTGTGCAAAAAGGAAGTTCGGTTTGCAATCACAAATGTCTGAGTTCAATAACATTGAAGGATATGTTGGATAAGGTACCTATTTGAGCTTTGCTTTCACCGTGTTCTCCCTCTCTCTCTCTCTCTCTCACTCTCTCTCTCTCTCTCTCTATATATATATATATATATATATTTGTGGTTAATAAAGAAATCGTTATATATATATATATATATATATATATATATATATAGAGAGAGAGAGAGAGAGAGAGAGAGAGAGCGCGTGTGTGAGGGGACACGGAGAAAGCAAAGCTCAAACAGGTAACTTATCCAACATATCCTTCAATGTTATATATATATATATATATATATATATATATATATATATATATATATATATATATATATATAGTGAAGGCGTGTGGCTAGAGAATTGGATTCGCAATCGTAAGGTTGTGAGTTCGATTCCTGGACCAGGCGATGCGTTATGTCCTTGAGCAAGACACTTTATTTCACGTTGCTCCTTCTACCTGGAGTTGTGACCGATAGATAGTATTAGCAATTGGAAAGACCAACGGAAACATTGTTCCCTCGATCCGATTTGACGAAAGTCGATCGTTCCTTTATATATATATATTCAATGATATTAAATAAATGGAAACTATATTTATTCTATTATATATATTTCAAGGGTACCAAAACTTTGGTATACTCTCTTCAGATAAAATACAAAGTTGGTTTTATAAATATTGACATAACCAGGAATAGGCTCTTGACGGTTCAAGTTATTCCTGGATAGTAAAGGAAAGAAGGGAAAGAGAAGAAAAGTCAAATGCTTCAAATTATTAAGATGAGTATGTAAATGAAGTTGAGGCATAGGGTTGAAACAACTTTATTTTTAGACGCTAGGTAGATTTAAATAATTATTAATATATATGTATGTGTAGAAGAAAGAAAAAGAAAGAAAGAAGAAAGCAGTTATAAACATTTATATTTGTTGAATTACCAACAAATTGCGTATATATATATATAAACATATATATATATTTATATAGCGCATCGCTACCTCACGTATGAGACAAGTAGAGCTTCTGCGAGAAAAGGCTACCAAACGTACAAACTTGTCTCAATATAGAATCTGTGAGCATTCGTAATTTAGATGATCTATACATTTATAAACGACCAACTAACACATTGAACACTATTCTCGAAATCCAATGTCAGAATAAAAGAATTACCGAAATAAGCATTATCATAAGTGGACTATTTTTAAACATTATGATATAAAGTTCAATATGGCTGCTACTACTCATTTTATTAGCATCTTTATGTTTGGAAAGCAATTTAAACCCTACAACCCAGGGCCATTTGAATTCAACTCTGGAACGAAATTCTATT
>OZ024745.1:63582195-63587195 GCA_964016885.1 Eledone cirrhosa
CCATTATTGACTTTCAAATCCCAGTTAAATAAATTCCAGTTAAATAAATTTCATATGAAGAAGATTCTTTTATGGGATTAACCTTGAAATATTGGAAAATTTTGTTTCCACATTCAGATAGATAATATGCCCTCTCTCTACCATGAACTAGAGGAAAATATGGCTACACATTTTGGAATTGAAGACAACGGAGATATTACTGAATGATTATATGATATAAGGCAATCCGACCAACAATAGGGATGAAGACAATGTATTAATGTTTAATATGAAGACAAAAATGATATGATTAATGTGAATATAAAGCAAATCATTATTGTGCGGTATCTGATGTGAGAAATAAAAAAAATCTGGGGTCACCGTATATAGTGATATGTAACAAAAATCTGTCGATGCTTCACCAAGTGGAAAACGTTGGCAATGCACCCACGTCTAATTGCTTCAGACTCTCCTTTCTAGACATTAAATCTGGTGTTATTTGCGTAAGGGTTGGAAATATGTGTATAAATCCTCCTCACTATGAAATGCAATGTTATATTCTCTCTTAACTGTGGTATATAATTTTCTCCAATTGCTATATACATATATATATGTAAATATATTGTTGCCTGGTAAACAGTCATGAACACTTGTCATGAAAAATGTAATTATCAACTTGCTGCTGCTGCTTAACGTTAATATATTAATGGAGGGTATATTCACAAGGATTTAGGGTGTAAATCTTTGAGGCTGTGTTTTGCCATCCATGATTTCTATTCATAATGTGCTACTCACTGCTGCCCTAATTGAAATGCGGTAGCTAATATTCAATTATTAAAATACCGCCGAGGTTGACTTTGCCTTTCATCCTTACGGGGTCGATAAAATAAAGTACCAGTAATGCACTGGGTAATTGCTGGCCTTGTGCCTAAAGTAGAAACAATTATATATATGCTGTTGGAACACCGTCGGTTCCGACAACGAGGCTTCAAATGATACATTCGACTGAAAAGACACATGTACCCATAACATAGTTTTCAGAAAGATTTAGCACGACACAGTATGGGGGTAAGTCTGGCTCTATGGATAAACATTTATTTTTTGTCGACTGGAACAACATGAAATAAAATAGGGTGATACAAAGTGCTGTAGGAATCGAACTCACAATTTTACAATCGTGAGCTGAATACTCTGACCACTAAAACACATTCCACCACACACACATAGTCAACGGCTACTATTTTTTTGAGGCGGTAGGTGCTCATTCGTAATATTTTGACTGCTATTTCCAGCAGATCGCGTGCTCCCGTATAGGCTCCTTAGTTTAGCTATCGATCGTACATACACTTTCAAAGTATTTAGTTACGATTAATCTTAGTTATTGATAATAAATTGTGGATAGATAGACAGATAGATAGACAGATAGATAGATAGATAGATAGAGAGGTATGAACGCAGGCTATAATTATAATTTAGTGTAATAAAAGTGGAAGATTTTCATGGGAAAATATAACTAGAGAAACAGAAATAGCAGCAGGAACAGCAGGTGTGATGACAGGATCAACAGCAGCAGTGAGTGTAACATCAGCAGTAGTTAATGAAACAACAACACTGGTGATAGCAGCAATGACCGCTACAACAACACCAGGCGTTGAACCTTGTGATTAGCGAATAAACCATGTGATTGCTGAATAAACACAATGGCAACTGAAGGATTCAAGAAAATTGAATCAGAGTGGTTATATTTCAGCAATTTGTTGCTATGAAATTATTCCACCTACTGTTGAAATCAAGCTTTTTTCTTAATTAAGAGGTCCGTACATTAACAGTATGACTAGACTGGAGTCTTTAGGTTCTGGGTTTAAATCCTATTGGTGTCAAATTGATTTTTCATCTTTCTGGGGTCGGTAAAATACAATGCCAGTTAACTACTGTGACAGATTTAATCAACTAAATTCTCTTCTCAAATTTGAGAACTTATACCTGTGTTAGAAAGCATTATTTTCAGTTAAGTATAAAGAGAGGAAGAGGCATTAGAACATTGAATAGAGTGCTTTGTGGTATTCGTTCCGATTCTCTGCTTTTTGCGTTCAATTCCCACCGAGGTCAACTTCATTCTTTCGAATATACTGGGGTCGATTCTTCCTCTATATCTCTTTTCCTCTTCTTCTATCTCACTTTGTATCCTTCCCTGGAAGAAATCTGTTGTACTCAGGCCTGAAGAGGGATGAGGTCTGCCAGACTTAAAATGCCCAGGTGCGTGAGAATAGGAATACCTGGAGCTTATAGGAAGCAGTAATTCAGTAATATTTACTGAAAGGTGGTTCATTAATATTCAGTGCTCAACTTAATGCCTCCCGAAAGCCTGGAAGATGCAGAGAGCAGCCAGTTCTATAGTGTTACTCAACAATCAAAATCATTACCGGATTCTCATGTATATGCATAGTAATTTAAAAAGTGATACTTTTTTATTCAGTGCCTCTTGCAGTTGTATAAAATGTTTGCTTTACTTCTTTCAAACTTCAGAAAAACTTCAATAGTCTGTGAACTTTGTTTTGGAAAATATTTCCCTTTGCAGCATTTCAGCTACGTACAGGTGTAAAATTGTCGTTTAAGTCGTGACCCTTACATCAATTCACTTTTATCAAGAGTGGCATTGTCGTTAGATTTGCGTGTATCCTTTTTGAGATGATTTTTTTGTTTGTTTGTTTGTATATTCGGAAGCCATGGAGCTGAAACAACTGCAGTAAATTTTCAACAGCTCTAACAACTCAATGCCATTACCATAAGTGTAGTAATATAAATGTCTAATATTTAGCAAAAGACTACGGATTTGATGGAAACGAGTCCTCAAATCTATATTATTCTGCTAATGAAATTTATATTAGACATGACAAAATAGAAAAGAATTGTATGTTAGACATTAAGAAACAAACACAGAGTTAGTCATTGTTCTCAAGTAAAATGCGAGAAAATAGAATAAATCGGTCAACAAACAGGAGTGAAACAATACATCCTATCGGTTGACTGGAAGCTGTGTTACCGATCATATTAAATTTTGATTGCTAGAATAGTATTCTGTAATAACCGAAAGAATACGATCCCGAATACAAGCGGCCGAAATAGGGTTCCTCCGAAAGGTCTTTTGAAAAACGCTACTCGATAGAATGCGTAGCTCGGAGCTCAGAGAGTCACTCCAGGTAGAACCACTACTTCTCCGAATTGAGAGATCACAGTTACGATACTATAGGCATGTGGTTAGAATGTCTCACAAAATGACACTGGAATACGCTACATAAATATGCTCAATAACTTTCTCGGGGATTATATTTCGCCACCACTGAATATCTACTTCCCGACAATAGAGTTATTCTAGAAAAATCGCACAATACTGAATCATCTGTTAAATCAACTCCATGGCCTTGAAAAGTAAGCACGTTGTACAATATGGTCTTAAGTTTTTCCTCATAAGAAAACGTTGAGCTTTTCACGGCTGGAATGCTTATACGAAAGTCTTTCTTAGGTTAGACCTAGGACTAAGCATCAATAACAATATTAACTATATATTAAGTCAAGGAAGAAATCATCTAATCGGGTGGAAAAAGCTGCTAAATCTTTCTGGAATGTATTTGATTATAGGCCTGCTTAACCAATAACATAGCAAATCACGTGCAAAATTATTTAGCTAATTGATTTGACATGATAGTTTTTTTCTATAGAGATTTGTTATTCTATAGAGATTTGTTTTCTTAGAGATTTGTTATGCTGTTGTTATTTAGCGCAAATTCGACCCTGATCGATCAAAGCGTTAATCAAAGTACTGTCGGCTTTAGGCTTGATGAAACCTTAAGCTATATAAAGCTTGAAGGTCTGTTGTTATCGCCAGAAATTCTCGCAGAAATTGAAAACCAGTGATATTTTAATTATAATGAGAGCCCCGTAGATTGCAATGCTCTAAGGAATAACAGGTTTAACTTATGTTTAAATTGAACATTGTATCAAATACATTTAATCAACAAAACAAACTTCTTGTTCATGCATAGATTATCTTGGCCAACACTATCCATTCTGTTTATCTATAAGATTGCAGGACTAAATTTGAAGTAAATCTGGCTGCTGTCTTCCAGTGACTGGGTAGAAGCCCCCTTATTGGCTTGGCTTTCTACTCTTTAAATAAATTATAGAAGCATAGAAGTAGAAGTGGAACGCAGACAGGGTGAATAACAGGGCATGTTTCATTATACATTACAACATTATTCCCACAAGTCTTTCGCTTACACTCCAAAAAACGTAGATAAATTAAGATACATATGAATTTGGAGAAGAAAGCTGAGTATTACAGAAGAACGGTTATATAATACTATACACTTGCATCAAATAACCATCTTCTTTTAATTTTACTTAAACATACGACGCTTGTAAACATGTACAAGAAATGTTGGTTTATGTTATAAGACCTTGATCTAATTGTACGAAATGCTTAAGATTCACGTTTCGATTGTTCGCTGAGGCGACTTTCTATGAATAGCATTAAGTTATTTATAGCGTCAAATAGGAAATTTTCGTCTTTCCTTTTCATATATACACGCACTCACACACACACTCACACACACGCATACACACACACACACACATACACACATATATGTATATATATATGTGAGTATTATATACGCAAACACATATGTCTCTATATATGTATATATATACATATATATATATATATATGTATGTATATTCAGATTTATAAATATAATACCATATTCATGTGGAATTAATTATAAATCCTCCACAGTAAAGGTCAAATAAACTCCACCAACAACACCACCCCCTCTACTATACAGAGTGTTCTCAATTTCATGAACAGATGGCGTTACTTTAGCAACTATATATCATGGTAAGGCAAGCGGCATCAGCCTTCGTTATTTTCCTGCACTTCACGTGCTTTCTCTATCCAACACTTGTGTTCTTGTGGAAGATTCTGGCACCGTTAATTGCAGATGTCATATCTGAAGTAAACG
>OZ024745.1:63592195-63594695 GCA_964016885.1 Eledone cirrhosa
GACCCCTATACTACCCTTGCAATCATCAGCATTGCACTAGCCGTACTATGCCACAATCACATAATCAACACTTCGACCACCTCCATCATTATAACAGTACTATAATAATTACAACATTCAAACAACAATAGCAATCATAATTTCACTGCTGGAGTTGTTCATGCCTATGTTGCTGCTGAAAATTCTGTTGCTAATTATGATGATGATGATGATAATGATAATCGTGGTGGGGGGGGGGGGGTGATGATGATAGAGATGAGGAGTTCATAGAAGCAAAACAACCCGGCAGCGGGCTCTATAACCGGCACGAGTTGTTTTAGTTTTCAATACAAAACAGTGCAGTTTACGATAACCACTTACTTATGAAGCCAATAAGAATGCCCCTCACTGCGTTTTAAACAAGGTGCTAGAAATAGCAGTCTAATCTTTCTAAAAGCACTGACTTTTAGAAATATGAGTTGGGGGATGACACAAGAGATAATGAAGATCTTGTTGACGACCGAATAACACTGTCACTTCGATTAATGGATCACTTAAAGCTAAACGCACCCCCACCACAGGACCACCACCTCAACCACCATCATTACCACCACTAACAACAAAAGCAGCAAGAAGAAATGGGAACTTCTAATCAGTGGACAAAACGATGTACTGTAATCGAAAGTTTAAGCTGATGTATGTATATGTGCAATAGATATATATATATATATCTTTCTTTCACTCTGTCTCCCTCTCTCACCTTACACACACGCACACACACACACACGCACACATACACACACACACACTCACACGTATAATATATATGCGTATATATGCATGTGATGTGTGTTTGTATATATGTAATGTATGTATGTCTGAGAATGATTGTAAGGAATTGTACTTATATATGTTTAATTATATACAAATATTTCTTCAGTTTCACCTACACACATACATATATATATATATATGTATATGTATGTATGCATATATATATACATGTGTATATATATATATATATACACACACATATATATATATATATATATATACACACACACACATATATATATGTACATATATATATATATGTATGTATGCATATATATATACATGTATATATATATATATATATATATATATATACACACACACACACACATATATATATATATATATATATATATATATTTGCGTGTGAGTGTATATGTGTATATATGTAAGCATAATTATTGGAACTCTAGTGTGATTAATTACAATATGTATGAATATGTGTGTGAAGGGCTGGCCTTATTAATTTCGTTGGTACAATTTTAGCATTTAATTATTCTTAGTTAATGTTACTAAGATTTTGCACTATCAGTGTGTATATGTGTGTGTGTTTCAGCATTGGTCATGAGTTTTTAATTGTCCAGCGTTTTCTTTCTTGTGTACATAAAAACCATGTATGTATATATATTTATGTATGTGTGTAACTATTTTTTTTTTGTGTGTGTTTGTGAGCGTTTTTATACCTGCATATTAAAAAAAATAAGCATGTATATGCACCTATTCTTGCGTGAGCATGTGTGTATGTATATATATATATATTGTGTGTGTGTGTGTGTGTGTGTGTGTGTGTGTGTGATGTTTAGCCCAAATTCTGAATAATTTTCCGTAGCATCACACAACACCCCTGAAACTCTTCATTCTCCGTATTATTCCCCCCCCCCCCCCCCACCCCATACACTCTTAGCCCCGAAATCACACTTAAGGAGAATCCCTGAGAGAGATGTCTAAGTTTTTTGTTGTTTTTTTAAATTTCAATATTAGACACAAGAGATATTATTAAGGCACTAGCAATGGTATTAGGATTCATTTTCTCACTTAGGGTAAATTTTACAAATAAAAAGAAAAATAGAAATCTATGACATTAATGTCCCCTAACAAGGGCACGGGTAGCCTTTAAAGAATGCGAAATACAGGATAATATTAAAAAAGAAGACAATGGTGATTATAAGAACAAATGTTTATATGTTTATATAGGAAATTGTGACATTCATGCTTGCTTTCTTCCTTATTTGAATTAATAACAATAATAATAAAAATAATAATAATAATAATAATAATTTCATTTATTAGCCACAAGGGCCAACATGTAGGGGACAGGGCGGCCCTTGTGACTAATAAATGAAATCATTAATATTATTATTATTATTATTATTATTATTATTATTGTTATTAATTCAAATAAGGAAGAAAGCAAGCATGAATGTCACAACTTCCTATATGTTTCTAGAATATAAACATTTGTTCTCATAATCACCATTGTCTAATAATAATAATAATAATAATAATAATAATAATAATAATAATGATTTCATTTATTAGCCACCAGGGCCGAAATGTAGGGGACAATAATAATAATAATAATAAGTAATGCAGGTAGTGGCTTGATATTCATTTCAACAAACTTTCCAGTTAAATAACATCAATGACTGAGACTCAAAGAACAATAATAATAATAATAATAATAATA
>OZ024745.1:63604695-63609695 GCA_964016885.1 Eledone cirrhosa
AGGTTTGCGGTTGGAGGTGGGGTGATGATTATGTTGGGGGAATGTGCTGAGGGTGGTCGGCATGGGGGGGGAGGTGTTGATGGTGGTAATGATGATGATGAAGTGTGAGGTGATTTGTAGGTGTGGCGTTCGTCAATGCTGTACTAGTGGATAGAAAGTGGTGGTTGTGGTGAAGTGCTGTATTTGTGGTGTGGTGGTGGTGGTGACGGTCTTAGTGAGCGTGAGGTAGCGGTAATAGTAGTGGTCTAGTTAATGGTAGTGACAGTGGAATAGGGCGTGGGGTTGCTTGGGTAGAAATTTGATTGTGGCAGCGGTGGTGCTAGTGGTGGTGCTAATGGTTGTGGCGGCGTTGGTGTTGGTGAAATTGTTTAGGGTGGTGGTGATTGAGGGGGCTTTGTTGATATTAGTCTTGGTGGTGAGGGTGGTGACACGGTGGTATTGGTGGTGCAAGGAAGTTTGTAGAAAATGGACATATCATCATGCAGTACTAAGTGCGTATGTATCTCTCTCTATCTCTCTTTCTTTCTCACACACTCTCTCTCTCTCCCTCTTTGAAGGAAGAAGAGTCCTGGTAATATGTAAGGAGATATTACTGATAGCTACAAAAACCTGATGAAGGTTGTGGGAAATGACGATAAGGATGATGATGATGATGATGATGAATATGGTGGTGGTTTCGGAGGAAGTGGCAGTGATGGTGATAGTTACGCTGGTGTTGGTGATGATAAAGATAATGGCAATAATTGTTATTATTGAGTCGTGTATTGGCAGAGTTGTTAGAGCATCAGCCCAAATAATTTGCAGTATTTAGTTACAGCTCTTTACTCTCTGAAGTCAAATCCCGTCAAGGTCAACTATGCATTTTATCCTGCTGGACTCGATAAAATAAAGTACAAGTTAAGTACTGAGTCGATATAATCGACGTTTTCTTACCCGAAATTTCTGACCTTGTGTCAATGTTAGAGATAATTATTACTACTATTGATGAGTGCGATGGATCTGCAAAGTCGTTAGAGTACCAGCAAATGCTTAGCTCTATTTCTTCCAGCACTCTTCATTCTGAGTTCAAATCCCACCGAGGTCAACTTTGCCTTTCATAATTCCAGGGTCGATAAAATAAAGTACCAGTATATAACTGGGGTCGATATAAGGGCCTTACCCTACACGCCTAAATTACTGGCCTTATGCCTAAAGTTGAAATCATTAGAAACACACTGGATTTGCATAGTCTTTAGAGCGTCCGACGAATCTTAGCATTATTTGTTTCGGCTTTTTACGATCTAAATTCAAATCACGTTTGCCTTTCATCCTTATGGGGTTGATCAAACATAGTGCTGGGCCAACATAATCGACTTCCACCCCCTTTCAAATTACTGGCATTGTGTCTAAATTACAATTTTCTACTACTACTACTACTAATACTGGTGCATTATTTTGTCGACCCCGTAAGGATGAAAGGCAAAGCTAACTTCTGCGGGATTTGAACTCAGATCATAAAGAGACGTAACTCTATGCTGCAAAGCATGTTGTTTGACGCTCTACCTATTCTGCCAGTCCACCGCCCAATCCATCAGTGCTAGGCAGAGAAGCAGTGATGATAGGGAGTCCCCTGTTGATTGGCATGGGCTCATGCTTTAATAGTTTCATCTGTCGTCTGTATCTGCAATACTGTTTGCCACTTACTCAGAGCATGCTTGATAAATGTTTTTAGTGTTGGTGTCACTTTATCCATGGCTAGTGTGTTCAGTATTCATATATGGGGAACATTGTCAAACGCCTTCAGGCAGTCAATCCATACCACTTTGAGTCTTTTTTTCCCTTTTTCTGCAGTTTTCCGTATTGTCTTTATTTATTAGCAACTGTCTTCACAGCCATATGAGCCTTTGCAGCTTCCTTTCTCTTTTCTCTGGAAGCAATTTGCTTATTTTACTACGTGCTTCATCATATGACAATTCCAAATCTTTTTCAGTTCCCATTTTAAATCCTGGTTCCGGTTAATTTTCTCCTTCTCCTTTCCTTGCACTCTTGTGTCATAAAGGCAAGCGACATCTATAATCAAGTGAGTTCTTTTTTTCCTTGTCAAAAACCACCAGATCGGCCTATTGTGTTCTAAGTATTTGTTCGTTTGTATCCTGAAATCCTGTAGAAATTTCACTCGATCGTTTTCTATCACAGATCCTACATAGCGAGATAGCCTCCTTGTCAATATGGTGTTTCATGCACTCCTACTATGGGATTGATCTTGTGCATGCAGCATTCCCTCTGTGGCTCTCTTAAAGTCCCCTTTCTTTAACCTGTTGCCTGTCTGCGGATCTCTGAATTCTGTTTTCTTTAAAAAGTTCCTATGAAGAGCCTTTTCATAGGTTCTTCTTGCTCTTTGTTGTTACTTCTTTCTTGGACATCCCCTGATCTATTGTCCCCTCCTTCAATACAGTCTTAAGCATCGTCTCCTTACTATCAACCACATTTGTGTAAACAACTCTTCTCGATCTGAATACAATCCTCCACGCTGATTAGACCTCTCCCAACTTCAAATCTCCTTAAGTAGAATGTATCAAGCTTCTTATGAATCATATTGTAGGTATTCATTAATTTCCCTGTCTTTCTATCCAGTTCTTTTTGTTTGTTTACATTCCAATTAATATATTGCTGATGATAGTGATGAATACTCCAAGCCAGCTCTGTCAAGGACTACATTATCCAATGTGCTCTTTCAATATTTAAGGCAGTATGGTATCAGGTGTGCGTGATTTAGCTGCGGACTTTAGCACGCCGAGTGATCAGTTAGAGGCTCACTCGTTGATGAGCATGATAGTCGTGTAAATAAGAATGATAAAAGTAATGGTGGTGGTGACAATATAGTTGGTATCAATTATATTTTTGCTGCTGTTCTTGTCATGTTTCACCTCAACTCTAATCGAGCAGTTATATGATCGAATGAATTTCAGCCGCGTCCAACCTGTCTTTTTAGGTCTTTCTGGGTTTACATTATCTAATGTGTGTGCGGGTGTGTGCATGTGTGTGTGTGTATGTGTATGTGAATATGTATGTGTGTGTGTATGCGTGTATGTGTGTGCGTGTATAAAGAATGAGTTGATGGTGATTAGGCTTTTATTTCCAGTAAGTCAAACGACCAAGAAGAAACTTTCTCGTTTGCCCCATGATACGACTGGCGGAGGTAAATGGTTTTAATGGAAGTGGAGAGTTTGAGATGAGGGATGTGTAGGCTGAGCTACAGTATAAGATTTCTTGAAAGAAAAACCATCAGGAAAAACACTATCAAAAAGTGTTTCTAATTGATAAAAATAATTCAAACACTAAAATATTAGAATTAGAAACTACAGAATATGAATCAGTGGCATATATGCATTTGTCAATCTAAAAACAAAGCAGTAGTCGTACAATACAAAACATGTCGTAAAAACTGTGTTACAAGACATCGGCGTTGTGAAAATAGCACTGTCAGCAGCTTTGGTCGTCATCATTTGGTCTTTTCAACTATCTGTTTTCTGTTTGCCATTTTGTTGCAAGTAGGTTCTAAGTAACCATTGCCACTGAACATTCGTCTTTGCATCACAAGTTCAATTAGCCTTCTCTCTTCCCTTTTAAGGTTTTACAACGCCGAGACTTTGTATTCGTCGAGACACACTATAGCTGGAAAAGTTATAATGACCTCATTCGATCATTGCGTTACTTCTGCCCTCAGCACATGCTCATAATGTTTTACAAGGATGAGCTAAAGCAACGATTTACGTGCGTGCTAACAGCACTGGCTGTAATCCTACTAATTCTCAGAACTATGCATTATCGTGTAAGCATGTGATCAAGCGTTTGTATAGGGCACAGGTTCTACCTGTGTGTGCGCATTGTACTCGATCAAAAATCCAGACACATGATTTCAAATGACTTGCCACTGCTAGTAGAGCACACATCCTACAGGTGAGCTAGGGCCTCATCTAGCCCCACTTTCGGGATTATATAAAAACCCTTCAATTATTTACAATCAGAGTTATATCACGTTCCTCATCACGCTTTAATGGGAAGGTTTTGGGGTTTAGAAGACTGTATTTTGTAAAATAAAGTTTCTAGACTTTGAAAATCTTCAGGTCAAGTTGCTCCTTTTGTTCCATCATGTAAATTTTAGTGTAATGTTTTAGTTATTCTTGTTGTTGTTGTTGTTGTTGGTGGTGGTGATGATGATGCTGCTGTTGTTATTGTTGTTGGTGGGTGGTGGTGGTTGTGGTGGTGGTGTCATTGGTGTTTAAACTTTTTTTTTTCAATTCAAATTAATGTTTAGAACGCAGTTCATATTTTCTTGTCCCTGTTTTATTATTATTGTTTTTGTTCACATGAAAATAAAATGTTATGGCCATGCTCGTTTACGTTACTGCTATTAACTTCGTGGGGAGCACGCCGTTGAGACAGCCATTTTGCGATATATATATATATTTCTATTCCTTATATATATATATATATATATATATTTCTATTCCTTTCTTTATTTAATCGAGTCCCCTTTCAGAGAGAGATTATATATATCTGAGAGACAGTGCAACGTTACTGGGCGTTAGTGATAGATAATATATATGCCACAGTTGTTTTCCTCCAGCCCCGTGTAACAAATCACTTCGCTTGTCATCGGAGCTCCAGAGTGGGGTAGATATTTCTACTGTATTGTAATATGCTAAGCCATTGAATTTTGGTACATATCAGTCGTGGATTAAATTGAGCTGAATACTCGGTATGTATTTGACCTCGCATAAATTTGACCTCAGAACGTAACGAACCAGAACAAGTAGCATTAGGCATTTTATCTGACGCTCAAAGGCTTCTGGTATTCAATTGACCTAAAGCCTGTAAATCTACCCCATTACCCGGAGTATGATAAGTATCTGATTTTAAACATTTTAGTCTTTTGTTTTGACAAATAATCATTTGTAATAAAACGCTTGTAAATATTGCAAATTGCTATTTGTCAAAAATGTGTAAAACAAATTAAA
>OZ024745.1:63617195-63644695 GCA_964016885.1 Eledone cirrhosa
GGCAAATAAATTAACTATGGAGATATAAAAGATACAGAACTGATACAGTGATCAGACAGCTATCACCAACACAGGCTTTATAACTAGCTGGTTATTAGAATATCAAAGCCCCGTCGTCACACAATCTGCGTGTGTTCCTCCCCTTGGTAACATGGCCTAGCCAAAGTTTATATATGTACACACACACACACACACACACACACACACACATGTATATATATATATATATATATATATATATATATATATATATATATATATATATATATATATATATAAATGGAAAAGATTGAAACGAAATTTCATTTCTCACTCTTGGTACGGCTGATACTTAAATGTAAGTATGCATACGTACATGCATATATGTATACAGATGTACAGTAGTGTGTATATATATACATACATGCACACACACATATATATATATATATATATATATATATATATATATATATATATATATATATATGTACGTATGGGTGTACCGAACATTTATTATAATGCTCGGTTTGTTTGTAAACAAACAGCCCGAATCAAGCCGTACAGTGTTCAGGCAACAACCATCGTCACCTTTTTGTTCAACACCGACACAGGAATATATATATATATATATGATAATAATGGAGCTGCGGCGCTGCAAATGGGTTACATATGAAAAAGTTTGTCCTCATCAGTGGCCTTCAAAGCCCTTAAAGTTTTATATATATATATATATATATATATATATATATATATATATATATATATATATATATATATATATATATATATATATATATATATATATATATATATATATATATATATATATATATATATATATATATATATATATATATATTTATATATATAATTATAGCCTGTGTACTCCCTTAAAGTTTAATATAGACTATTTTTACATTAAATTTATGCAGTCGTCTTTTACATATATATACTGCTTTAGAAAGTGTTGAAATTGACACAACACTAATATAATAACTTATCAATAAACCGGATAAAATGGATAACAAATTAATAAAAGTAGGACAATAAATTACACTAATAATACCAAAGATTTTACTCATCACATCACATTTCTTTCTACAAAAATATTTAAATAAGGCTACCTAGCTCTCAAAATGATTTCCATTTGTGTAGATCAAGGCGCAGTTTCCTCATTGTAACACTTAATGGGAGATACTACATTGATGTGTAATCTGTAAAGAGAAAGAATTGACTTTTACAGGAGCAATATGGAAAAATTGACAGTAACGAACTGGGTTCGATTTAATCGACTTTCCACTACCCAAAAATTGTTGGCCATGTGCCTAAATCAGAAACCAGTATTATTATCATTAGTGGGAGAGAGAGAGAGAGGGAGGAGCGTTAGTGAGGGAGTAAGTAGAATCATCGAAGTCAGTGTTACAGCATATATACAAACTCGTTAGATCTGATGTGATGTGGAAGAAGAATCGGGTCCCGTCATTTTGATTGCACACTGAGCTGATCGATATCGAAACAATTGTAATATGTCAATAAAGTTTGTACCTATGCTGCAACACTGACTTCGAGTCTACGTACTCTATTCACACTCTGAATACTACAGCCACCTTAACTCTGGAATACAACCCAACTCGAGACAGACCTCGTAAAAGCATTGAGTACTTCGGACGACGCACCGCCTGTAAATGTATATATATAAATATGTAAAATAAATATATATATATAAATATGTAAAAATAAATTATCGAGAATCGGAATTTCGGCCCACGAAATAACGAAACACAATCTTCGAAATTCGGGTCAGACAAATAATAATATAAAAGAATGAAAAATCTTTACCCGGACCCGCTAGAATGATGGTAAATTCCAGCTTTTTGGTTACCGTCAGCTTACATAAAAAATATTCGGCTTCTGGTAGAAAGATGAACGAGGAAAACCTCTTTCTCAACAGGCATTTCGTTCAAACATACAGAAGAACCCGTTACTAAATCCACGTGGGGTTTAGCAAGGGAGGGAACCCCTATATTAGGCGAATGAATTCGGCAGTGTATATATTTGTAAAAATACAAAATATCACATATCGAATTAGAGTTCTCAACAGACGGGTTAAAATTAACATGAGCTATTCATCAGTCAATAAGATCAACTAAAAAATCAATAAAATTAACTAGTCAATAGCTAAAGACTGGAGATAAATACAAATAAATATATAAATATGTATATATATATAAATATGTGTATATATATATATATATATATATATATATATATATATATATATATATATATATATATATAAAAATATATATATATAAATATGTATATATATATATATATATATATAGTATATATATATATATATATATATATATATATATATATAAATATATATATATCAATATGTATATATATATATATATATAGTATATATATATATATATATATATATATATATATATAATATATATATAAATATATATATATAAATATATATATATATATATATATATATATATATATATATATATATATATATATATATATACACAGTATATATATATATATATATATATATATATATATATATAGTTTGTATGTGTTGGTAAGCACGTAAAAACTATATCTTTTTCTGTTCAGCTCTTCGCTTTCCTCTCCAACACGAGATCCCACTTCACTCTGTCACAGTGGACATTGACCAACTATGATTACTTTCAGCCCTTCCCTCTTACCCACCTCTCCTTATGTGTATATTCTTAACAACACTCCTCTATCAGTTCCACTCCTCCCGGCAACCGATCTTATTGACATTCAACAAACTCTCCTTTGAAATGGCTATATCAGTCTCTGTTTAACTCATCACTATTTTCCCTACCAACACACTTCACTGTGTCAATCTGTCCACCGACCTAGTATTTGCACCCAAAGTACAATTATAAACCCCAACACCCCAAAGATTAATATTTTAAAAATATATCTTATACTATACTCAAAGAAATTGCTGTGGTGTTACGTTTGCTTCGCAACAATGATTCTATGTTCGTTCCTAATGCGCAACACCTTTTCAAGTAAGTTTCAATATAGTTTAATTTGATCAACAATCCGTAAGGCAAGGAAATCCGTAGTATATATATATATATGTATGCGTGTGTGTGTGTGTGTGTGTGTGTGTGTGTGTGTGTGTGTGTGTGTGTGTGTGTGTGTGTGTGTGTGTGTTTGTAATTAGGTGTGTGTGTATGTCTGTGTGTGTGTGTGCGTGTTGCTGTATTTGTTTCGGGTCTCTCAAATCTAGGCGTAGTCAATTTTGCTTTTCATATTTTCGGAGTCAGTAAACAAATCACAAGTCTAAACCAAACTAGAGTGGTGGAGTGCGGAACTATTAAAGCGTCAGATGGAATACTTTATAGCATTTCGTCATCTCCCATAAAACCTTTGCTCTGACAGCACTTCAGGGGGTGAATTTTCAGGTGCAGTTCCATGGATATCCCGTCTCTCTATCTATTTAGAGACACACTTACAAACATACATATGCACCGGTGTGTGTATGTGTGCGTGTGTGTTTGTATGTGTGTGAGTGTGCGTGCGTCTGTGGTTATTTTTAGGCCAGTTAAGACCAGTATTATTGTTTATGCTTTGCAAATTAGCAGTTTGATAAATAATTACTGAAGTAAATACCGATGTCAATATATATCTATGAAACCGTGTTCACAGGATTTCAATGTGGTCGCAGTCGAATGACGGAAATCAATTTCAAAAATAAAATAACATAAAATCTCTTTGCATAAATATCCGACATCCCACTCCCTCTCCCCTCACGACATATATTCTGAGTTTCAAGAAACCCGTTAACAATATTATACTCCTTCTCTGATAATGGGTTGGTTCCGAAACGTAACTCTCCTCTTCTCACCACGACGTATGTGCGAATCTAGATGTTACTAAACGCTTCAATTTTTGAATACGTTGCTGTCTCAACTTAATCAGTTCTGATTAAATATAGTGGCCTATGATCAAATATATTCTACCCGTAGCCACACTATCTATTTTATTTTTTCGGTCATTTATAGAATACTTCACTATATATTGTGCCTTTCGTCGTTGGGTATGAGCGAGAAAACGATGGTATATATCGCTGTAATATAGTAATTAACTTTCCCCGAAAAACATATAGTTATCTCCGTCAGCTAAACCAATCAAATTAACACGTAATTAAACTTTCTATCTGAACTCACTCTCAAGGTCCTTCCGTGAACTATATGTGCTGTTGTGTAGTGCCTAATTTGTAGGGAATTATATCAATTCTTGTGTCTGCCTCATGAAGGATGACATGCAGATCTAAAGAACGACTAAAACATTTTTGTTTTGTTTATTCATTTAATAACTTACCGTTCTTTAAATATGATATATAACATCAACTGTTTATGATGAATTTTATCAATTGCTTCTGCAACCTATATAATTTTCATTGGTTTCACCTACGTAGTATCACGGTATAGAATTCCAATCAATATGCTATTTATCAACCACTTCGCATACACGCTTTCATACATGCAATTAGGCAGAAAGTCATACAACATACAGAATTCATAATTTTATAAATTAACATTTGCTCTTTCTAAACCTCTTAAAAGTTAAATATTAACGAAATTCTTCAAAGTTTTTGAGTATATAAAATCATTAATTGAATAATAATAAAAAATACTTTAATACAGAAATCAGGAAATTAATCCATTTATTCTTTTACTTGTGTCATCATTTATTCTACATATGCATCAGTAGTTTTCTTCAAGTTCTTTTTTATTTGTAAATTTTGTCTTCATGGAAGGTACGCTGTAGTAGCAAAAGTACACAGATTGTCAATTGAACATTTTAATATACATATGTTGAAAGGGAAAATGTTTGCCTAAGAATGTTTTGCCTACGTTAGTCTTCACTGCTAGATTTAAGGGGCTTAAAATTTTGTTTAGTTTTGGTGTTGGGTATATATTTAATTTTACCTTCGAGCACATTATCTGTCAGTGCATTATTAGTGTAGGGGTTTTGCCTTATCTAATATCACCTTGCAGACCACATGTGCAATATTTTCAAAGATTACTGGTGGGTGAATATAAATACGAATACACACACACATATATATATATATTTATATATATATATATATAAATATATACATATATATATACATATATATATATGTGAGTGTGTGTATGTATATATACATACACATACAAATACACACGCGCACGCACACACACACACACACACACACACACACACACACACACACACACACACACACACACACACATATATATATATATATATATATATATATATATATATATATATATATATATATGTGTGTGTGTGTGTGTGTGTAAAAGGTAAACAGAAATAACTACACAATCGGTACAGTATATGGAAGGAATATATTAGGTTAACGCTTGAAATAGCAGAAAGAGAGTCTTAACGTTTCGAACGCTTGTCCTTCATCAGAAAAAAAGAATAAGAAATAAGATAGATTGGGGGACGGGCGGTTTGGAAATAACAGATCCATTCATGTTGACATCTCTTGGAAAACTGTTGGTGCTGGCGTTTTGTGTATGATTTATTATTTTTAGAATATATAAATAATAGCTTATGAAATCGTCTAAAATAGTCTTAAAGACAGAATGAATGTGGTTAGCCACCTTTGCGAGTAATCGGATTCCGTACTTCTCAAATTCTGGAATTACAGATCTGCAGTAAGTAGTATAACCATATATTTCATACATATTTCCCTTCTGATAATATGTGTTATCAAAGCTATATGCACACCATTTTTTTCTTATCTTGAAAATGTATGATTCCATTCTGGGTTTAAATCGACTATTCATTGACCCATACTTTAAGTCACAGGTCTATTTTCTTAGTTCACGAAACCCATGCATATTCGACTTGCCTGTGACACATAGCTTTATATATATATATATATAATAAAGTGTGATAGTTTGCTTGAAGCATTGTGAAATATGAAGATGAGATGTGGGTATATTTAGAACCCTGTACAATGTAAGTGGGGGAAGAAGGAAA
Organism: Eledone cirrhosa; assembly: GCA_964016885.1. Taxonomy (NCBI): domain Eukaryota; kingdom Metazoa; phylum Mollusca; class Cephalopoda; order Octopoda; family Eledonidae; genus Eledone; species Eledone cirrhosa. The sequence goes on from OZ024745.1 coordinate 63,623,247, forward strand.
ATAAAAGAAAATAACATAAAGAATGTTGGAAAGTTACCTTACCAATTTATTAGTGTCAAAGCATTTCGGATTTACTATCTATTACCAAGTGCGGTCCGTATGGGAGATTCGGCGAACTTCTCGGTAGCAGTTTATTTTTTTCAAATTTCTGTGCTGTTAGGATTAAACATACGCAGGCAGGTAAACATAGTGTAATGTTGCTAATGTATGCATGTATCGGTGTGAGTATGTATGTAAGAACGTGTGTGCGTGTGTGAAAGTCTGTATATGATGTGTGTGTGCACACGTAAATGCATACACAAATGTAGGCGCGAGGTCATTTCTCTTCAGTCTTGTGGAGGGGGCTGGAGGGCTCCATGTAAAATATCCTCACACGAAAACTGTTCCTCTCAAACACCTCGTTAAAATAAATTGGTAATTCATCTAATAGTACCTTGTTATAATGAATTGGTAATTCATATACTAATTTTTTTCACTATTCTGTCTACTTTTGTGCATGAAATTTCTATGAATTCAATATTGTCTCCTCGCGAAGCATTCTGTTTGTGTAATACTCTTAGTCTAAAACAAAATCCAAGAAATTGACCGTAGTTAGACAGGTAGTGTAGATGTGTTTAAACTATATTCCTTACAGATGAATGTTAAGACACTCCAGGGCATCAGCTTTCATATTATTTTCTAAACGTCAAAGTTGTGGAGGGAGGGGCACTTTTTGAGGGATGTGCTTGACAAATTATCCAAAAAATAATTGAAATCAGCTCCATCATAGACTCTTATAGAATATTTGTAAAATGAGGCCACCTCCCTGTTCTACATGTGTTGTACTATTGAATCGATAATATAATGCATAGAATGTAGGCTGCCAGTTTATTGGGGGAATCCAGGATTCAATTATTCACAGTGTATGAGCAATTTCATCTCGTGTGCTTTTGTTGTTCAATTTACAAAGAAATACGTGAATTTGGCCTGTTTATAAGTCAAAATACACAATGTATAAATATATATTCACATTCACGCAGCCCCATTTACGCCCAAACTTTAGAAATACTGATATAATACCATTTTATTTTCTTGGGGGGGCTATTGGTCAGGTCAACAAGTCGATACTTTTCTATATAGATGTTCATATATATATATATATTAAAACTACCTTGATTAAATCTTAACCATTTAACATCTCAGGGTATGTCGGCAGTATCGGTAGCGGGTCAGACGCTATGCTTTCCAGCAGAGTTACGGCCCTTTACAGTCTGAGTTCAAATCCCGCCGAGGTTTACTTTGCCTTTCATCCTTACGGGGTCGATAAAATAAAGTACCAGTAATGCACTGGGTAATTGCTGGCCTTGTGCCTAAAGTAGAAACAATTATATTTTGTCTGATGAGGACGTACTGTTGTACATCCGAAATATGTATAATAAATTGATCAAAAGAACATTTATTTTATTAATACTTATATTTTAATATTAATAACTCCAGAAAATTATTTTACCGTTGAGTGCTTCTAATCTACTGTAAAACTCATTCTTTGACATAATCATTGAATATTGTTTAACACTTGAATATATATATATATGTGTTTTTGTATATATATTTGTTTTTGTTTTTGTATACATATAATTGTTTCAACGTTTGGCACAAGGCCAGCAATTACCAGTGCATTACTGGTACTTTATTTTATCGACCCTGTAAGGATGAAAGGTAAAGTTAACATCGACGGAATTTGAACTCAGACGGTAAATGGGCGTAACTATGCTAGAAAGCATGGCGTCCAACCCTTTTGAATGATTGAAAGGTGTATATAGATATGTATTTATGCATACACACAAATATATGTAAATCACCATACCCCTATAAAAAGAGGAAAGACCACATTCGGCCACGATGGCTTCTTTCTGAGGCACAATCCCAACAAGTTGTTTTTGTAGAAGACTAGCCATCGTGCATGTATATATAGCATTCTCACCTCTCCTCACCACCGATGTTGCGCAAAGAAAAGTCATTTTAGCACCAGTGACGTCGCAACTCATTTCTCCAGCTAAGCGTACCATACCAACAAGAAATAAAGTATCTTCCTCAAGGACACAATCAATCGCTGGGGCTGGGAATCGAAATCACAAGTTATGGATTGTAGACGCAACGCTCTAACTACTAAGCCACGCACCTTCATGCACTTATATATAATATTAATATCAACGTAAGCATTTATATTATATGGATGCGGACGGACTTTCTCGCACATTCACTGTAATAATATATACTCTTCAAACACTCCTTTTAGGTCATTAATTGCCTTAAAGAAAACGTGAGCAGAACACTTCACACTTCCCTTTTCATATATATATATATATTTCACTCGTTATCTAATAAAAACAATTAAAGCACCAACGTACAGTGACGTACATGTTGAAGTTATTCACATATATTATACATATATGTGCGCATGCATGTTTCTGTGTGCTTGTATTTGTAAGTGTGAGCCTGTGTATGAAATTATTGAAATATATACACAAGAGCGCGTTCACACACATACAGGCACTCACTTATGTTAGCCCTCGAACACAAGTGTGCACATGTGTAAGTGTATATATGTGCCTGTGTGTGTATATTAGGTTTCATGTAAATGTGGTTATAAGTAATTTCCAATAGGGTATTTCTATCCACCGACCCTGTATATATATATGAGTGAGATCCATCATCTCGACAGTAGTCGACGAGTGATGATGATGATATATATATATATATATATACGAGGGTAATCCCAAAAGTAAGGTCTCCAAAGCGATGGCGATGCAGAGAAACTGTTCGTACGGCTGTTGGCAACACTGTTGTGATTGGTGCTTCCTTCATTCCCAAACAAGCATGCGCGCGCTTCAATGGGATGCTCAATGTTGGCTTGGCAGCCGTTGAGAATGGAGCTCTCGTTGAACGCTACCGCCAAGTGCGAATTTCGCGCAGTTATTATATACGAGGGCAATCCCAAAAGTAAGGTCTCCTTCCGAGGAAAACATGCGTAAAGATCGGCGGATCACTCTGGATGCTCTCTGCATTTTGGTTCCTGAGGTTTCCCGAAGCATCATCCACAGGATTTTAACGGGAAAGTTGCAATATCGGAACGAGCCATTACTTTTGGGATTGCCCTCGTATATATATATATATATATATATATATATATATATATATATATATATATATATATATATCAGTATGTATACGTACATACATATATGTATACATACTACTGTATGTATATATATACATACATGCACACATATATATATATGTACGTATAGATTCACCGAACATTTATTATAATGCTCGGTGTGTTTGTAAACAAACATCCCGAATTAAGCCGTACCTGGCTTAATTCGGGATGTTTGTTTACAAACACACCGAGCATTATAATAAATGTTCGGTGAATCCATACGTACATATATATATATGTGTGCATGTATGTATATATATACATACTACTGTACGTCTGTATACATATATGTATGTACGTATACATACTTATATTTAAGTTACAGCCGTACTAAGAGTGAGAAATGAAATTTCGTTTCATTTTTTCCCTATATATATATATATATATATATATAATTGTTTTGCGAGGTTTTTGATATGAAATCGTATGTCGAAACAAATATTGTTATACTTGGCGAGAGTCATATTGTTGTAATAATATTGCCAGAATTAATAACAGAACACATTCACTGTTTGGTTGGTTTTCGCTTCTGTATCTTTTACATCAGTTAATTCATTCGGTCCTCAATGTTTACCATTGACTAACCAACGGTCAAAAATACAGATAGAATATAGATATAAACACACTTATATATAGTCTATATATATATATGAGTCCTGTATTTTCGTTGCTCTAGTGATGCGGCTGGACTGCCGATCGCTATATTTGATTTGCTAAACGTATTGTTATTACTCTGGCGTACTTTTCCCCATCCGAGTGCTAAAGGTACAGACCGAATTTGCATTCGTTAGCTTGGCCGCGAACTAAAGCTTCGTTAATGCTGTACTAAAATGTGTGTATATATATATATATATATATATATATATATATATATATATATATATATATATATATATTCAGATGTATAGTCTATAATAACTTGGATCACATATTAACATTTGTCGTATTCATGTTTTCATAAAAAGGTATGTGCGAATCTCAGCATATATTTGCAACCTAAAAGAATGCTGATCAAAAACTTATTTCGACTTGTGGAACTGGATGTCTTTCAATGAAAAGTGTCTATTAGGTATAAATAAAATGTATCCAATTAAAACGGATGAGATTCGAAATGAAACAGCTCAAGTCAATTCAATGCAAATTATCCTCCTAATCAATAAAACAGGTCATAATATTCGTATTAAAATGCTACCAAAATAAGGAGCAAGGAAGAGTTGAGAATATATACAGATCTTTTCTGTTAGATTAAATGTTATCTTAACGTGATAACGTTCCTAGAAAAGTGTAGATCACTTGTATGCGTTTTGTACTTTATAGACTTACTTGTTCAGCATACGCTATGGCGTCATATATTTACATATAGGCGTATTGATGTTAACAATGTACGTGGTTGTTTTGAATTGACCAACTGTTTTATATTATCAACTGCAAGAGTAAGCAATCTTTTAAAATTTGAAATAATCGTTATTTCATCAAATATATTCGTGTTATTGCAAATAAATCAAGTTGAAATTTGGCGAAACAATGATGAGCACATTGTAAAAAATAATGGCAGAATGCTCAACGCTAGAGCGCCTTTGAAGCAAAGCCTGTTTGATCAAACCAGACCTGAGACTAGACAAGAACAACAGCAATTGTCTGCGTTCACGACTTTACTGCACTTACCCTCTTTGCAGAATGTAAAGGCACAAAGAAAAAGTATATCAAAGGAGAAAAGCAAATTGTAAAAAACTGGCACAGCTCTTCGGATATTAAGTCATTCCAAACCAGAGTACGTACAGAGGTTACCAAGCAAGTTCGTTGAAACATTTGATTACACCTACTATTTCGATCGTCTATTTAGGAATTTAGTAATATTGTAGAATCGGAGGAAAGTAGTGATGCTCTGCAATGGGCGAAAATTATTGAAAACGAATCTTATAATATGAAGGAGAGAGAAGTTCTTCTTTCGGGCAAGAATGGTTTTGGGGAGGATCAAAATATCAACTGTTGTAGGATGAATATACTTTTGTGAATAGATCGGCCAACCATCGCTGAATTACACAGTAGGCAGCACCACCAATGTACTATCCTCTAAATCAGAGTTTCTCAAACCTTTTGGGCCACGTAATCCCCCCCCCCCAAAAAAAAAACATATTTGCAGACATACCTGCCTACACGGAAATTGTAAATAATATATAATAAATAAAATCGTTAATCAATATATAATAAATAATATATTATATACTATGTATAAATAAATATTACAGATTTTTTTATTTTACTGCATTTATATATATGTAACATTTGTTATTTAATATACTATTATATAACCTATACCTCCCCACCTCCACCACCCATTTAGGCCGCAGCACCCCTTCGATCTTCTCAGCGCCCCTCAGACAAAGTTTAAAAACAGGGAGAGAGGTCACCAGTTGGGATATTTTCTAGCATAATGTCTTTTAATTTTACCACGAAATAAGGAATTTTGAGGAAAGCAACGTCGATTATATGGATCTCAGTACTTGAGTCGTACTTTATTTTATCCCGCTTGGAAGGGTAAATGGCTAAATTGTCCCCAGTGGAATTTGAAATCATAGTGTATAAATTCCTAACTAGACACCGCAAAGCATTTCGGTCTTCCGGAATTGCATATTTGTTTGGTAGAATTAAAATTATGCATAAACATTAAACATTGTTAGGCGCCATTTATAAGATTAAGTATAGTTCAGTGAGTGAAAACATTTAAAAGTTTTTAACATCGAAAAAGATAAAACAGAACCAAATATGATTTGAAGAAACCAGATATGCTATCTATTGCTTATTAGTATACATTTTATAGGCAAGTATAAAAATCATCAACGGTACGAAATTGTATGAGGGAAACGTTCAATTTTAACATCGAAATATGAATGTCATATACTGCCCTCTCAGCAAATGATTTCATAAATTTGTTGATTGAAGGAACGAAAAATTATTGATTGAGTATTTCATATTATATCAAACCAAAACGAGACTGTCTGGCAGACCTGCAAGAGCTTCGATGTATATAGGTTGCAGTATTTGTTTATTTTGTGTGTGTGTGTGTGTGTTTTGGCCTCGAATCCTGCCGAGGTCAAATTTGTCCTTTATCATTACGGGTTCAACAAATCTGGGGTACCAGTCAAGTATTGGGGACGACATTATTGACAGTTCATCCTAAATTGAAAACGACAAGACAGACAAAATCAGGGCTAAGATATTATAGATGGAGCCTTGTATAAAGGGTTATGTAAAACATTCAATATTCGAACAAAATTCTCTAATGTATATTCCATATCGCATTGATTGTTCACAACACATACGCGCATACACCAAACACATATTTAGAATAATTCCTTGATTGAGAATGGACATTTCTTCTGCATTATCTAGATAAATGCATTTAAATCGATAACTAACACGAATGGGGTATATGAACTTATATCAACAACAGAAATATTTAAAATAAGAATGAAGAAATATCATATACCAAGCCCATCATCGCTAACATCAACACGCACTTTACTATCTGACACTAACCATTAACATTATATCATCACCCTTTTTGGTTTGTTATTAATCTCCATCCTTGCCCTCTCATTAATATGCATTTATTTTTAGTACTATTTGAAATTCTACAAATATTATTTTTTCTCTGACTGAGGGCTTGGTCCGCACCATTAATCTTCTCTCCCCATGATATGATATTTTCGAAATTTACGATCTTCATTAAAAATCTGTTTTGTATTGATTTTAATTATTTACTTTCAGAAAAACTACCGATAGTTTAATACAATTGCCATTTAAAATTAAGTAGCAGCGATAGAATAAAAGATGTTAGGAGAGATATTGAATTAGCTGGGAAAGATTATTGAGGGTTAGGAAACTAAGATGGAGGTAATTTTAAAGCATCTATGGCTTTAACACCTCAACATATGGCTCCTACACATTTGTAGAAGTATCCACTTTGTTGCAATCAATTAGACCGGTCACCTTTCTGCTGATGATAGGAAAACTGCAGAAACACTAGACTTGCGGTTTCTTCGTTTCTTTTCCCTCTATTAGTTGGGGAGGCACTGCAACAGGTCACGGCAGCTAGCGTTCATCCTTTGAGTAAACCATAGACAATGGGGAAAAATAAAGAAAGCAGCTTAAAACGCAATGAATTATAGAAGCTCTGTGGATGACCAACTCATTAATACGACGGAAATGGTTTAAGAACACAAACATGTTAGTTTCGGCGGCAATGTTGGAGAGATATTTTAAATGGACGTTAACAATCATTGTTAATGGATAGAAAGTGAATTGTTCTTGTCAAACTGAAACGTTAAGTAAAACGAAATATACTGACGTCTGTTTTTCGGATTATCATTTCATCTTAAACTTTTTAATCTGAAAACCATTTCAGAATATATATATATATATATATATATATATATATATGTGTGTGTGTGTGTGTGTGTGTGTGTGTGTGTGTGTGTGTGTGTGTGTGTGTGTGTGTGTGTGTGTGAATCTGTGTGTATGTATATAAATCATATATATATATATAAACAAGACTGTACGTTGTATATATTTATAGGTTGCAGTATACTATTAATAATTATTTTGCTGCTTAATTACATGTTTTTTTGTAAATGAGCCGAAATTACTTGACCGCATCATCGTCATGAATATTCCTATTATGTTATTATTGTTTGCTATATTCAGATTTCTCGAAAACATGCACGAGAGTATTTCTGGATCTCCTGCTTGATTTTTTGCCCATAAAATTTGTCCACCGATTATTTTCTGAGACATTCTAAACACATCTCCGTAGTATTGTGTCTGTGATCTCTCAATTCGAAGAAATAGTGGCTGTAACTCAAACTTCTCTTTGATCTCCAAGTTACTCACTCGATCGAGTAACATTATGCAAAAACCCTTCGGAAGAATCCCATTTCAGTCACTTTTATTTGCGATCGTATACCTTCGTTCATTACACAAAATTCACGAGTATGGGTAAGGGTTAGCACGAATGCCAAATTGAAGATAGCGAGTTTGGCTTTTCCCATCTTCTGATGACTGAATGCTCAAACCAGTACAATACTGTAGCAGTGCCTGCAATACTTGCACTTAATTCAGCCTCTAGCCTTTCATTTCTCGTGGACATTTCTCGGAAGTTAAAGATGTTATCCTAGCAAAGAAGAAGGCTCGTAAAGTTTGGCTTGAAAATAAGACCTCATTCTTGTACTTGCGGTAAAAGCACGTACAAATCGTCGCAGCAGACATAGTAAAGCCGTCCAAAATTAATACATGGAGCACTTGGACTGAAGCTGAAGTCCTCTTCAGATCAGCAAATGAATTATTCTGACTAACCGTCCGTATACTTCGTAATAAAAAGTCCCTCTCCAAGCTTGCAGCTATGAGGATCTCGGCTGGGATTCTTATCTGTTCAGGAGAGTAATTTGATGATCTCCTAATCCTAGTCACAACAACATCTTCTGATGCATATGAGGTACAGCTTGGAGCGAGAACAAACCTTACAGAGGCAGTGGCCATCAGAGCAAATAAACAGCTCAAATGTGGCGAGGACTCTGGCAAACATGGAATTCACTCCGAGATGTTAAATTCCTTAATTAGAGAAAGTATTCTCTGGCGACGGACTCGTGAGTGTCGTATATCCTGGATAAATAGAATGACACCCAAGCACTTGCAATCGTGAACGATAAACTTTGTTTTTAAAAAGATTCACCAGATTGATTTCTCTAATCACAGAGGAATCCCTTATTAAGTCTCAAATGCAGGGATATTGTCGAGTCTATGCCATGTAACAAAGCCTACCACATATTCGCAGTTGCTTCGTGTTACCTCGCAGATTCTATAGGAATGCTATAGTATTTGTGCTTACATAACTGGTTCTAAGTCAAAACCATTCAATGTGAGGGTCGGATTCCGTTAATGGTGCGTACTCCCACCTCTTCTCTTCATAATCTTCATGAACAGGATTGACAGACACATCCGGGTTGGAAGTCGTCTCAAGACGTGTGGATGTAGGATCAGTCGGCCGGAATTTGTAGACGGCCTGGTCTGAATGTGACATACACTTAACATTCTTACTGCCGATATTTGCACGGCAAGAATGAAAATCAGTGCTTTAGAGATTAAGGCACTCATTCAGTCAAGGACGCCCGCGCAGTGCAGGCCATACATGGAGAGGTATATATATATATATATATATATATATATATATATATATATATATATATATATGTATGTATGTATGTCTGTCTGTATATATATATATATATATATATATATATATGTATGTATGTCTGTATATATATATATATATATATATATATATATATATATGTATGTATGTCTGTATATATATATATATATATATATATATATATATATATGTATTCATATTTATATATATATATTTTCACCATATATATATATATATATATATATATATATATATATATATATATATATATATATATGTATTCATATTTATATATATATATTTTCACCATATATATATATATATATATATATATATATATATATATATATATGTATGTGTGTGTGTGTCAGGTTATATACACAAACACACACACACACACATACACACAAACAGTCACGCACCCGTATATATTTATATAGTTTTATATGACCGCTAATTGCCTTAAGTTGAAAGTAAATCCATGCTAGCCACGAAATCAATCAAGCGTAAAACATTAAATACCATCTTTGAACCCATCCCTCATGACGACATTTTAAATTTAAATTGTACCAATTACTAGTATGGGATTGACGGACTTCATATTTCGAACCTCCCTATTACTCTGCAGCAATTAATAGTTCTTGGCTATTGCATGCCTGTATCATTTCTATAACCACCAGAAATAATCTGTGGCATATACCCCAAGCGAATCTCAACCAAATTATAGACACATACTGAAGTAAATCCATTAAACACCATCTTTGAACCCATCAGCCTCCAGCCTTTCATCACTCGTGGAAATTTCTCGGAAGTTAAAGATGTTATCCTAGCAAAGAAGAAGGCTCGCAAAGCTTGGCTTGAAAATAAGACCCCATTCTTGCACGTGCCGTAAAAGCACGTACAAAGCTGTAACCGCATTGAACCAACCGAAACTCTGCAATCAGTCATTTATTTAATCCAAAGCGATAAACCGGAGACAAGGAACGAAGTGAAGATACAGATAGACCAATTACATAGCTAATTAAATACTAACTAATACTGAATAATATGAAATGACCCATCAATCCCTTAAACTATATGAAATCCACATTTAACTTATAAATAGGTGTGTCAACGAAAAAAAACAGTGAAAATTCTCACATGTTAATTATAGAAACCTCAGTGAGATGACCGCACGTACCTGCCAGTGGAAGTTGCCCAAGTCAGGGCCGTTAATTTTGTCAGCTTCCGTTTCTGACAGCAACTTGCTCATCCTTTTCCATCCCTTTCCTCCGGAGCTAACATTTTTCCTCACAGCCCAGTCCCCTCCCCACGCCACTCAGGTCAAACTAAAACCGTAGCCATTACATTCATAGCATTAATCACGCAGAGCCTCAGCCGATCCTAACTACAACACATATAATGACTCGTGCTTCAAGTGAAAATGAAATAATTGTTTCTACTTTTGGCACAAAGCCAGCGATTACCCAGTACATTATAGGTACTTTATTTTATCGACCCCGTTAGGATGAAAGGTAAAGTTAACCTCAGCGGGATTTGAACTCAGACCGTAAAGGACCGTAATAATTGTATCTACTTTTGGCACAAGGCCAGCAATTATTCCAGTGTATTACTGGTACTTTATTTTATCGACCCCGTAGGGATGAAAGGCAAAGTTAACCTCAGCGAGATTTGAACTCAGACCGTAAAGGACCGTAATAATTGTTTCTACTTTTGGCACAAAGCCAGCAATTATCCCAGTGTATTACTGGTACTTTATTTTATCGAACTCGTAAGGATGAAAAGCAAAGTTAACCTCGGTTGGATTTGAAATTAGACCATAAAGGGCCGTAACTCTTAGCTACAAAGCATGGCATCCGACCCTCTACCGATACTGCCAATCCACCTCCCTGTAATAATTGTTTCTACTTTTGGCACAAAGCCAGCAATTATCCCAGTGTATTACTGGTACTTTATTTTATCGACCCCATAAGTATGAAAGGCAAAGTTAACCTAGGCGGGATTTGATCTCAGATCATAAAGGGGCGTGAACGATGGCAAGCATTAACCATTTCATAAGTTAACAAATAAACCAAATAATAATATTAACAGTATTAAACCTTTCATATAACATCCTTACTTTCAGTGATATATATTGATGTGTGTTTGTGTGTTGGTATGTATGTTCCTATATTCATTTTTTGCACCACACACACACATACATACGTTTATATATATATATGTGTGTGTGTGTGTGTGTGTGTGTGTGTGTGTGTGTATTTCTTGGTCGTAGTACTAAGATATGGTAGTTAATAAGAGGGGTGCACATAAAACCATATACAATATGTCTGTGTACAATAAACATAAGAGAGCTACGCTATCGAGATAAAATAATTTTTCGAAATGAAAAATATTACTTTATTCTTTTGTTCAGATATCTCACGAGCCGTTGAGAATGCCAACCAGCTGCATCAAAATTTGTTAATCACTCATCAGTGGCATTCATTTAAGCGGTAATGGTAAGAAATGAGACTGGCGTCTGTATAGATATTGTATATTGAACATTAGCTGGAGTTGCTCATTTGCAGATAAATAGAAAGCATCTGCTGGAAATTCTCATTTGCATAGAGTGCCAAGCTGGCTGGTTATAATTAATTGGCAATAACGCAATATTTCTTCTTTTATTTTCTCATCAACTCAATATTTTAAGGCTTACAAATGATTCAGTGGAATTAAAGAAAAATCATATATTCTTTTATCTGATAATAACAGATTTGAATTCAGTCTAGAAAGGAATATGATCGAGTATGCACAGCGGGGGATTGTGTTAATTAGACATCGGCTTTGTGTTCTGTCTCAAGCCAAAGTTAGTGGATTTGACTACCTTATATTTGCTTCTGCTAATGAAACAATGTTTCTGCAATATAAAAGGAGTGCATTATCTACTAAACAGAGTATCTGTTTTAGTTATTGAAACTAATTATTTTGCGTAAAATTCTATATCAATGTAATAAGTAACAAAAGACAATCATATTTATTTATGTATTTATTCATATTTATTCATATAAAATAAACATTGTTTTTACAGAAATTACGATGTGACTGGAAGTACCGTGAATTGTTAGTAATTAATTCAATGATTCAAATCTCAACATCGTAAAATTCAGATCCCTTTCCTTTTTTAAATAAGAAGTTTCAGGTACGTAAAATTCAGGTACTAAAAATACAGATTCGAATTAGGAAGAACCCGGCGAAGGCAATGTGATGAATCAGAGGTTCTCAAAGTGCGTGCTACTGCCCCCGTGGGGCGTTGAGAAGATCCAGGGTGGGCGCTGAGGCCTAAGGGAGCCGTGGGGCTGGGGTGCAGTAGAGATGATATAATAGTATATTAAATATCAAATGATACATATATATAAATATAGCAAAATAAAAAATATATATAATATTCATTTATACGTACTGTATATCATATTATTTATTATATATAAATAACTAATTTTCTTTATTATATATTGTTTACAATTTGCGTGTAGGCAGGTCTCTCTGAAAATAGGGGTGGGGCGCTAGGGTATTATATGGTTGCTCAAACGGTTTGAGAACCTTTGTGATAAATGATACTGGGCACAAAAATTGTATAATGTTAGACGCATTTCGAAAATAACACTGTTATCAGCAGGTGGAGTACAACAGTGAAAATTAAATATCTATATATAGCAGTGAAAACTAAAAGAGTATTTGAAATAAAAATAAATTTACACTGCAGAATTACATTGTTTTCAAGAGTCATGCACATACATTTTCCTATTTTATTATCAAATCATTGTAATAATGTTGCCTACCCTTTCCAGTCAAGTACGGAACACTTTTAAATCAAATACAGCTCGTTTTCAAAATATGTACGACGGTTAGAGCTAAACATTTATCTAAAGTAATGACAAGTGGCTGACCTACATTTACCTGATATTTTAAAAGTAATGATCGTATTTTAAATTTACCTAAACTATTGCATATAATTCTTTAGTTTAATTAATATCTTTTGAAGATGAAGGGGCTGGTCATTTATTCATTTTTATTTTTCTGCTGTTGATTCAGGATTTCTTTCTCACCTCTTTAGCCTTGTGGCTTTTAAAGCAACAGCTAAATCAGATACCTGCTTGAAGTCTGTTTTCATATATGCATGCATATATCATATTCAATTTGGCATTTTGCGCATAGATATAATAATCGTATTCATAATTACATACAAACATAAGAGTTGTAGATTAGGTTTATAAGTGCTGTTTAAGGATTAACATAGAGGAAGACAGTCACTCTGAAATAAAGTACTATCGTCCAATAATTGGCACGAGCTGTACAGCATGTATGAGAATGCAAAGCTGAATTGAATATTTTTACTGAACTGAATATTTATACACGTAGTGTATCATTTGCTTCTTCTCGGAAATGTGTAAATACGAGTTGCAGAAACTGCACACACAGACTAAGCATTCGTTTTGTTGAAACTGACATGCATTCTACATAGGAAAAGAAAATTATTCACAAAGTTGATTGACCCGCTTGCATAAGTATCGTTTTTGTGTTGGACACCATGTTTCAGAGCATAGCGTTACGTCCCTTTCCGTTCTGCGTTCAAATCCCGCCGATGTTAGCTTTGCCTTTCATCTTTACGAAGTGGATAAAATGAAGTACCAGTAATGCACTGGGATCGATTTAATCGACTTTCCTCTACCCCTAAGTGTGTTGGCCTTGTGCCTAAATCAGAGACCATTATTTGTCCTGATAACAGTGATTTTCAACTGGCCTTCGTCCATCAAGCTGTAAACGCATATAATGGTGTGATTCAGCAAATCGAATGGGTTGTAAGCTTGCATGCATAACGAAAACAAACAAGAAATTCTTCAGATTGACTAGTTAGAGACACGATCACAAAGTCTTTAAAAATGCTCAAATATTCAAATTATATATTATATGTGAAAATGTATCTACATAAGCTGTGTCAATCTGTATATGTCTCTTGGCCTGATTAATGGTTGTAGCTAATAATGGTAAACATTAATAAATTGCATAAATTCCGAATTATATATCAACGCAATTAAATTGTTCGTACCTAATTAAGGGGAAGGATAATGCTTGATATAAAGTAAGTAAACAAGAATGCAGGAGGTAAAAAAAAAGTAATAAAGAAGATTGAGAAATATAGAATGCAAGAATAAAGAAATAAAGGAAAGTAAAACAGAACTAAATAGTAAAGAGTAACAGGGAATCGGATTTGCATTCGGAAATAACAACAGTTTAGCAGATTAGCAAAAATCTCACGAAAACTAAAAATCTGTATAGAGAAGAAATTATAAAAACAAACAAACAAAAATAAATAAAAAGAAAGAAATCCATTATTGCTCTCTGAAAAGGCCCACACTTTTCTTGTTCATGACATGTTTTATATATCAGAACATATATCAAAATAATTCAAATATAATTTGTTCTTGATACTCAAGCAAATTGTTGTTTGATCACAGATCTCTTTTAAAAAGATTCTGCTAATATTGGTTATATAGCGAAAATATATAGTGAAAATATATAGTGAATATATATATATATATATATATATATATATATATATATATATATATGTGTGTGTGTGTGTGTGTATCAATTGCATTTAACTGCTTAAGTAGAAGATAATAGTAGTTTCTTATATAGGCACAAGGCCAGCAATTTTGGGGGAGGGGAAAGTCGATTAAATCGGTCCCAGGGCGTTATGGTACTTTATTTTATCTACCGCGGTAGGATTTGAAATCAGAACGTAAAGGGCCAGAGCTCTATGCTGCAAAGCATGGTGTCTGACGCTCTACCGATACTGCCAATCCACCACCATTAATAATTGTTTCTATTTTAGGCATAAGGCCAGCAATTACCCAGTACATTACTGGTACTTTATTTTATCGACCCCATAAGGATGAAAGGCAAAGTTAACCTTGGCCGGATTTGAACTCAGACCATAAAGGGCCGTAACTCTTTGCTGCAAAGCATGGCATCCGACTCTCTACTGATACTACCAATCCACCGTTAATAATGATTTCTTATATAGGCACAAGGCCAGCAATTTGAGGTAGGGGAAAGTCGATTAAATCGGCCCAGTACATTACTGGTACTTTATTTTATCGACCCCGTAAGGATGAAAGGCAAAGTTAACCTCGGCGGGATTTACACCGTTAATAATTGTTTCTACTTTAGGCACAAGGCCAGCAATTACCCAGTGCATTACTGGTACTTTATTTTATCGACCCCGTAAGGATGAAAGGCAAAGTCAACCTCGGCGGGATTTGAACTCGGATCGTAAAGGGACGTAACTATGCTGGAAAGCATGGCGTCCGACCCTCTACCGATACTGCCAATCTACCGCCCTTTACACCGTTAATAATGATCACTAATTATGAGTTAGAAGATAAAATGCATTTATGCTGCTGGTTTATGTCTGAAAAGTGATATGAATAACTGACCTAACTTTTCGTAAATAATAAAATATAAAATCTTGTGAAACCTATAAAACTTTCTGAAACGATGTCATTACCCGTCATCACCGTGTAATATGGAGGTTATAGCATTACTAATTGGAAGTATCTTTATTCTGGTTAGTAGAAGTTAAATTAATAGATGCAGAATATGTAACCGAGGAAAATTTGGTATGACGTGGGAAAAAATAACATTCGTCTACTTGAAATGTTGAAATGTCATGTAAAAGAAATTTGTCGAATTCAACTTTCTAATTTATTTTCTTTTTATATGTGCACCTGCTAACGATATTTTTTGTTCTTGCTTGGCATTTCACAAAGCTTTCAGGTTGAAACAACGAGAAAATACAGGAAAGCAATAATAATACTTCAGTTACAAACTGTTATTGTTTCTATACTATGAATAAGTATGTCAAACTTTAGAGTACTGAACGCACATTTATAAACCTATATTCAGTTCTCACCGAGAAAACATGTATGTGTTCATTCGACTAGCTAGATGCAGCAGACACCTCTACCTCAAATAAGCTATATCACTCCGGAGAGGAAAATCTGCATTATTTTTTAATATTAAATATTGGCAGTGTCGTTTGGGCCTGAGTCGAAATGCTTTGTAGCATTTAGAAATGTCCGTTTCTGAGTTCAAATCCCACCGATGTAAATATTGTCTTCGGTCGTTTCAGGGGCAGATGTAATAATATACCAGTAAAGTACAGATTTTGATATAATTGACTTTTGCCACCCGCCCAACATATTGTTGACATAATACCTAAATTAGTAATCTGACAAGTTAGACTTATCTTCCCAGGATATTTTCTATTCATTACATTTGCCCTATTCAACTTCATCGTCATCCCCTGAAAATTATCCGCTTTTACTATTCTTATTAATTCCTATTATCAATTTGATCATCATCATAATCACACATACCATGGTCATACATTCCTTATTTCTTTTAGTTATTTTTTATTTCCGTTTTCTTCCCCGTTCTCTTTTCGTGACCCCTTTTTATCGCTCCCTATACACCCATTGAAATACATCTAACCTCCCTTCTTTTCCTCCACCAATCTTTCCCTATTTATACTGACTCTATTATCGAAAATTTAGCTTTGTCTGATGATCTTATGAATACGCAGGAGAAATTTCAGAGTAACAATGTTCACCAGCTAACTATAATAAATGAATGTGTGTGTGTGTGTGTGTGTGTGTGTGTGTGTGTGTGTGTGTGTGTGTGTGTGTGTGTGTGTGTGTT
The DNA here is from genome assembly GCA_964016885.1 of Eledone cirrhosa. Taxonomy (NCBI): domain Eukaryota; kingdom Metazoa; phylum Mollusca; class Cephalopoda; order Octopoda; family Eledonidae; genus Eledone; species Eledone cirrhosa. Next base: position 63,640,403 of record OZ024745.1, read on the forward strand.
CGTTTGTGTGTGTGTGTGTGTGCATGTGTGTGTGTGTGTGTCTGTCTCTGTGTGTGTGTCTGTGTGTGTGTGTGTTTGCGTGTGTGTGTGTGTGCGTGTGTCTGTGTGTGCGTGTATATATATGTGTGTGTGTGTGTGTGCGTGTGTGCGTATTTATGTGTCTGTGTGCGTGTGGGTGTCTGTGTGTGCGTGTGTCTGTGTTTGTGTGTGTGTGCGTGTGTCTGTGTGTATGTCTCTGTGTGTGTCTGTGTATATGTGTGTGTAGGTGTACGTGTGTCTGTGTGTATGTCTTTGCGTGTGTCTCTCTGTGTGTATGTTTGTGTGTATGTGTGTCTAGTCTGGTCATTTCCACTCCTCATTACTGAGGGACGGTACCATGGAGATATATATCTACATGGGTCTCATCAGTAAAACAGAAACGCCAGTGGGTCCTGGATCTTTGTACGACCATTATTCTGAAGCTGGCTATCTAGCCGCAGCTCATCCGCCTTCATCACAACTATGAAGGCGTTGCCTACTTGAAAGGTTGTCATCTGAATGCCTAAAGATTCCCATCTATCCTGGCTTTGAAATCAGAGCTATTTCGAACGTATGATTCAAATGTATATATGATTCCCTCATACATTCTGCCAAGAAAAGTGATTTAATGACCGCTGATTTCGTTCTGTCTTTTCACCCCATGATGTTTTTTTTTTTTTTTTTCATTCTGCACTGTGTCCAAAAATAACCCTCCTCACTAAGCAATCTCAATTAAAAACTATTCACATGATGCTTTATCGTGGCAATGGTAAGACAATTTTGGGTTTGCATTTGAGTAATTGATGGCTAATGTCGGGACGATCATGTGGTGAGTGTAAAATTGAAAGTTTAATACTGTTAATATTATTATTTGATTAATGTGTTAATCTTAATTTAGTTAATCGGGAGTGTCTGGTATCTTTCATTAGTTCATTTGTAACATTAAAAGCACGAGGTGGTTTATATATTTGCCTTGGATCGGTTAAGGGCAGTCGTCATTAGTGGCATGTGCGTTGTTTGTCCTTTGAGGCATGTTGAGAGGATTGTGCTGTTCATTAGAATGCTTGCTCATGGTGATAGGGAGAGGGGGAGGCGAAGTGCACTGTTATCAGGACCAGAATCTATCAGGGTAAGTTGCCCTAAATTCCCCTGTTTTCGCATGCAGTTACGTGCAGCCTACTTACTATCATTTCTATTAGCAGCACTCTGAAATTTTCGTTGGACAGTAAGTGGGCGTGCTTTTTGAGTGAGATCATATTTTAGTATTTTTTTACCTTTAATTGTCTGTTGGGCGCTGCATTTTATTAAGCAAGTTTTACTGTTTCACCTTGTATATATTTGCTTCAATCTTTTATTTTTTCTTCTATTCCGTTCATACTAGATTGTTTCATAGTGTTCAGCTTTAGCTTCCTTTCCTATTTATTTGGTTATTTAATTACAGAGCCTGTAGCTTCACATCTTTCCACATTTAAGTGAAACTTCATTCTGTTAAATTTAATGTATTTACATATATGATATATGTATCTATATGTGTGTATATATATATATATATATACACACACACACACACACACATATATATATATATATATATATATATATATATATATATATATATATATATATATATTTGTGTGTGTGTGTGCATATATATATATATATTTGTATAGGCGTATATCTGATTATACACACACACGCACACGATGGATTGGCAGTATCGGTAGAGGGCTGGATGCCATGCCTTCACGCATAGTTACGGCCCTTGCCATTCTGAGTTCAAATCCCGCCGAGGTTAACTTTGCCTTTCATCCTTGCGGGGTCGATAAAATAAAGTTCCAGTAATGTACCGGGTTAGTGTTGGCCTTGTGCCAAAAGTAGAAACAATTATATATATATATATATGTGTGTGTGCCTGTGTGATATATAATACCTCCTTGCTCCACCCCAAGTCTTCCTTTTACATACAGTGCCCGCCACAGAAATGTTAATTCTTGTCTGATGACATTCTGATAACACCGTGTAACAAAAAAAAAATGTTCTCTGTTCCTGGCTTGTAATCACTTTTTTGTATTGTCCCAAATAAATAAAAAAAGTTATACCAAATAAATAAAAAAAGTGCTATTAAGCAGTTAAAAGTTGGGGTTTGTAAAAATTCTAAGCTATTCACTAGAATTATTTGTATGCTGGATATTACGTTGTATGTAAGTTTAATTTGCTTATGTTAAATGATTTTTTTTATATATGTTTCAGGTTAAATTAAAATTATAAAATAAAGAGTAATACCTAAAGAAAATTATAAAAGTGCTATAAAGTATAAAATTGTTAAAAAGTGGATTAAAGAGATTTATTGATACTGGATTTTCTCACCCTGAATAAAGGGTAAGTTGTGTTTTGAGCATTCGTCTCCGGGATGAAGCAGTGGAACTTGGTCAAGGAGGAAGTGTAGGTGACAAGTCAGAGAAGTCGACACGAACCTTTCTCAGGCTTTTACACTCTTAGGGATGGCCCATTGCTTCTGCCATGACGTGCCTGGACTGTTTGACGTTATTGGGGTGCCGTTTGTGCCCAAGGAGTGGCGGCTATTTATAGACAGCTCCACCATAAGTTTGAAGGCTGTCCTCCTCCACAATGGAAACACGTTCCCGACACTGCCCCTAGCTCATTCAGTCTGCCTGAAGGAAGATTACTACAGTGTGAAAGTCCTCTTGGAAGCTCTGCAATACAACCAGTACAATTGGGAAATCATTGGAGACTTCAGATGGTGGCTGTCCTGCTTGGACTCCTAGGAGGTTTTATCAAATTCCTATGCTTCCTCTGCCTTTGGGACAGCAGAGCCACCTCTGACCACTACAAAAGAAAGAACTGGGAGCAGCGAACAGAATTTGCAGTTGGGACCCGGAACGTCATGTGGGAGCCACTGGTTGATCCCAGGATTGTGCTCATGCCGCCACTGCACATTAAGTTGGGGTTGATGAAGCAGTTTGTGAAGCAGTTTGTGAAGGCTCTCAACCAAGAATCAGCCGCTTTTAAGTACCTTCTTGAGTTCTTCCCCAAGTTATCTGAGGCCAAAATCAAAGGTGGAATTTTTGTTGGACCTCAGATAAAGAAGGTGTTTGAATCTACCGAGTTCTCCAATAAGCTCAATAGGATTGAGAGAACAGCCTGGAACTGATTAAGCCTGGAACTGCTCAAGGGCTTCCTGGATGACTACAGAGCTGAAAACTACCAGTAACTGGTGCAGGATCTCATAAAGGCTTTTGGCGCCATGGGATGCAGGATGTCGCTTAAACTCCATATGCTGGACGCTCACCTGGTAAAAGTCAAGGACAATATAGGCGCCTACTCAGAAGAACAAGGAGAACGATTCCACCAAGATGTGAAAGAGATAGAGCGGAGGTACCAGGGCCACTACAATGAAAAAATGATGGAGGATTATATCTGGGGGCAAGCGCGGGAATGCGACCTGGACTACAACAGCAAATTCAGGAAATCCAGTCATTTCTGACTTGTAAAAGTTGCTTTATAAGTGTTATTTGTTTTTATTTGTTTGCCTTTGATAAGCTTGTGTAATAAAATAAATATATACTCTGTTGATTTAATTATATGAACTGATAAATTTTTTTTAAATGTGTTTTTTCTTGAAAAATATGAACATTTCGAAATATCAAACTCCTGACCACAAACCCAAACTTCTGATTAAATAATTGTTTCTACTTTAGGCACAAGGCTAGCAATTACCCAGTGCATTAATGGTACTTTATTTTATCGACCCCGTAAGGATGAAAGGCAAAGTCAAACTCTGCGGGATTTGAACTCAGATCGTAAAGGGATGTAACTATGCTGGAAAGCATGGCGTCCGACCCTCTACCGATACTGCCAATCCACCGCCTATGGATTAAATAATAGTGTATTTTTATAATAATGGGATATAACAAACCATGAAATGACACTTAGAACCGGGGAACAAAAAATATGTTACACGGTGTAGGCAGACGATACTCCAAAGTAACAGGACGCACTTTTTAGCGTTAATAATATTGAATATTAAAACTCTACTTTGGTATTGAATATTCTCTCATCCGTCAACCATATATGGACATACACACACATACAGATATATATATAGAGAGAATTTCATATATATATTTATATACACATACACACACACACACACACACACACACACACACACACACACACACACACACACACACACACATATAAATATATATATATATATATATATATATATATATATATATATATATATATATA
>OZ024745.1:63647195-63659695 GCA_964016885.1 Eledone cirrhosa
TGGGAGAAATTGTTGTATGGTTGATGTGGAGAGGGGGGAGTTTGCTGTTAATGAATAAAGTGAGAGGAATGATAGAGATAGGTATTGATAGATATAGAGAGGTGTAGAGTTTTGTAGTGATGAATAAAGTGAGAGGGAATGAGAGAGAGTGTTGTATTGTAGAAATAGAGAGGGGTATATTTTGCTGTTAATTGATATATAGATGGGGGACGGAAGAGAGCTCCGTGTAGTAGTTATAGAGAACGGGTGAGTTTGGTGTTAATTGGTATAGATAGGGGTATTGGAAGAGAGTTTGGTGTTAATTGATATAGAGAGGGGTATTGAAAGAGAGTTCCATGTATGTAGTAGTGTGTGTTTTGGTAGTTGTTCCCCAAACACACATCTATTTTGATATATGCGCTACAATTTATGTATACGGTATGTTTATCGCGTATCGAAGTTTTCTGACCATTTTAGAGTGCAAAGAACTAAACTACTCACTACCATAAATTGACCAAATTTGCCCCCTTCCCCCAATCAGAAATGCTTTCCCCGCCCGGTATGTATGTGTGTGTGTGTTAAAAGGAAAAGTAGAAAAGCACAGGCGTATATTTAAAGATTCTTTTTATTCTTTAATCCGACAGAATAAATACTTATATATTCGTTACATGAAGTGAATTTTAGTTTTATCAACATTTACCGCTTTCTATTGGTGTGTGAAACTGATCGAATATTAAGAATCTTTCTTCTCATAATCTGTGGGCAGATATAACATGAATTCCCCCACCCACTCACCCCCAAAAAATCTCATCCTATATACCTTTGTTATTTATGTGGCTGTGGTTAGTGAAGTGGTGAGGGTGTCAGTGTTCAACAGGTCGAGGTATTCATTGATTTACTCGAAAATGTGAATAGAAATTGTCTATCCTATTTAGAATAAAGACGCAGTTAGAATTTTGTTACTCTATTTGGGTTTTCTAGTGCTCTAAATAAAAAACAGGAAGAAATAAAAATAGGTATAATATTATAGAAATTTCTATTGTAAATACAATATATATATAAAACAAAGTTCAATGAATAAATCAAAGAATTAGTTTTACAATAGATTGGAAGCACTCAACAGTTTGGTTTTCCGGAGTTATTAATATTAATTCAAAATATTAACAAAAATAGAACTTCTTGTGATCAAGTATATTTTATTATACATATTACAGAGGTACTGAGCTAACTTCAACAGTACGTCCTCAACAGATAAAATAAGATAATGTATGGCATACCCTGACATAGTAGATGGTTAAGATGCAATCATGGTAGTGAGTAAGATATGACAAAACTCAATATTTATATATCTTGAGAAAAACTTACATATAATACATATAATACAGAGGGTGCGTGTAAGAAAGCTTAAAAATACATAACAGTAATTTACATAACTGTTAGAGATTCAAATAATTATTGAAGAAAGAGGAAAGAAAAAAGAAAGACAGAGAGAAAACAGATGAGGGGGAAATATAGCTAGTAGAGGTATAGAGAGCAAAAGAGAATTGATCAAGGAAAGGGAGACAAAAAAGAATAATTATAATTATAGGGAGGGGTGAATTATATATATCTATACATAACTATACATTTGGGCATAGCTATGCGATAGAGTAAACTCGAATCTTTGAATTATTGAATTATCTAGAAATATTCATCAATCTAAATCCTAAATATAACTGGGTGTAATTAATAATTGTTTCTACTTTAGGCACAAGGCCAGCAATTACCCAGTGCGTTACTGGTACTTTATTTCATCGACCCCGTAAGGATGAAAGGCAAAGTCAACATTAATAATCTTAGTTAATTAGTTATATATACTACCCAAACGTATCCTGTTGACCGATAACTTTCAAATCATTTAAGTTAGTTCAGAGGAATGAATTAATCAAAGTGTATATTATTTCAGGCTATAAAAGTTTATAAACATCTGTATTAATATTAAAGTATACTATAATATTTAATTTATAAAATCATATTTTATGAATTCATATTTAAACTATTTGCAAACATGAGAAAGAAGACATGCTATTTTTCATCCTCACGAAGGTAATTCTTATTAAATTTATTATAATATATTTAATTATTTATATTATATTGAAAATAATTCGCATTATATAATTTATAAAATAATTACAGTTATAATTTTAAAAATTAATATTAACAATTAGAATGCCTTAAAGCATCAAAAGGCCTTATAATTAAACTTTAAAAGGTTTATTATTAAATTAGGTATATGCATTTGTCTAAATATAAACACAGATTATATTGTCTAAAGATTAAGATGATACCTATATAATACAATAAATAAGTTACTGATTGTTAAACATTAAGATTTTAGATCAATTATTATAATAAGGTCATGTAACAGATATATACTATAAATATACAAGTCAAACTTCGTGAATCATACGGATAAGAATCTGATTCAAAGTAAAAAGTGAATTGTCTGCGATCTTAAATTTTTTTATAAATTTATATAGTAGTATAATGTGTCTGCAAACATGAGAAAGAGAAAGCCTAAGGATTTCATTGACCCGAAGGTAACCCAAATTTAATTAAATTAAATTAAATAATAATCGTTATATTACTTAGAAAATTTAGAAAATATTTAGAACATATTTAACGATTATAACACTAGAAAATCATTAAAGTATCTAAAGTACTTATCAATAATAATCGTTATATAACTTAGAAAATATTTAGAACATATTTAACGATTATAACACTAGAAAATCATTAAAGTATCTAAAGTAATTATCAATAATAATCGTTATATAACTTAGAAAATTTAGAAAATATTTAGAAAATATTCAACGATTATAACACTAGAAAGTCATTAAAGTATAACTGATTTAGTTCTGATTTTTTCCCGATTTATTTACGGTAGTGGTGTTTGTATTAACATTTTTAGAATCTCGTTTATACATGTTAATCTTATTAGGATTACAATTCAAATTATTATCCATATATTCTATATTATTTTTATAACCTGCCTTTCGTAACGCGTCATTATAATATCCTGCATTTTCATCAAATATGGATTTATTAGCGGATATTCTAGTTATCCGTTTCTGTACACTATTGACTATTGCGTTTTTCACAGATTTAGGGTGATTAGAGTAATAGCTAACGTAGTTTATGTTTTCATTGGGCTTATGGAAAGGGTAATAAAAACCTGAGTTTAAGTTAAAGGTAACGTCAAGGAAATTAACTATTTTCGTACTACTTTCAACTACTAATTTAAGGTCGTAATTTTTAGATAATTCAATTATAGTTTTCTTAACCCTCTTTAGTTCTGTATTGATATGTTTGACAACCGTAAATAAAATATCGTCCCTATATAAACCACCGATAATCTCCGGTAGTTTTCTATTTACCATATTTAAGATGAAAATCCCCAGAAGATCCGTGACCTGCGCTGAGTCCGATGATCCCATGGTAATGTCAAAATTTCTATTCCTATCTGAACGGGTCCAATATTCATTGTTGAAATTAATTAGAGTTCTTCTAGCAGTTAATATGATATCGATTTCATCCGTAGTTAGATCTGTATGTTTGTAAGCATGAGATAAAGCCTTATTTAATAGGTTAGGTGTAATAGAAGAATAATAGCTTGTTATGTCCATTTGGATGAATTTGTGATATTTCTTATTCTCTATATTTTTAAACCAGTCAATCACTTCATTAGTGTCCTTCCATAAGCTCAATTTAGACTTCAATTTCAGAGTAGGTAGAATTCTATCAATAATATTCTTACTGATTACTCCAATATCCGATTTAGATGGAGCAATCAGTCTAACTGGGAGGTCTTCCTCAAAGTTTCTTTTGTGATCCTTAAAATTTATCCTCGGCTGTCTAGGTATGAAAGGCTCAGTTCTTCCTCAATTCCAAATTTAGCTATTAATTTAAATGCATTATTATTGATGTCTGTAAGATCTTCGGCCGGGGCTTTTCTATAATTTGTCCTTAGTTCTTTTAAAATCAAATCATTATATTCATCTTTATTGTTGGTTCTGTCAGACTTCACCAATATTTTATTAACTTTTTTTATAGCCAAGATTTTTTCTTTAAGAGTTCTAAGCTATTGGTGACCTTTATATGGGTTTTTCCTGAATTTAATTTTTTTTAGTATATTGAGCATTTCTGTTTCAAAACCCTCCAGGAGTTTGTTGTATGGAGGATTTTTTCTGGATTTAAAGATAGTTTCGAAATAATTGCTGTTGGTTATCCTTTTAGCTTCTTTATTATCGAAATGAAATGCACGCCATCTCACTCTTCTTATAAAAGAGTTTGTTTGCTCTATAAGTTTCCTCATGTATTCTTCATTATTTATTAAATTTGCAATCTGTTGTATAGAAAAACGCTCAACCTGCTGGGAGCTAGTTATATGTAAAGGTTAAACAAGGTTCAATGAATAAATCAAAGAATTAGTTTTACAATAGATTGGAAGCACTCAACTGTATGGTTTTCCGGAGTTATTAATATTAATTCAAAATATTAACAAAAATAGAACTTCTTGTGATCAAGTATAATTTATTATACATATTTCAGAGGTACTGAGCTAACTTCAACAGTACGTCCTCATCAGATAAAATAAGATAATGCATGACATACCCTGATATAGTAGATGGTTAAGATCCAGTCATGGTAGTGAGTAAAGCTTTAGATAAATCCTTCCCCATTCAACATAAATACCGTTTCATATTTAACAGACACACAATTAAGCTTTCTTATTCTACAACTATGAATATGGCCCAGAACATCGCTAAAATACAGAGTAGAATTCTAAATCAACATACATTTAACGATAATGAATATAATAACACTAGCAATATTAATACTAGAAATAACAATAACATCACAATCAATAGAACATTTCGGAGTACTAATAATGTTAATGGAAATAGTACAATTTATAGTAATATCAATAAATCGACGTATAATTGTAGAAATAGACCAGATTGCCCTCTGCAAAATAAATGTCTGGATAGCAATATGGTATATAAATGCACCGTAAAAGCAAATAACATCACATACAACTATATAGGTGCAACTTCTTCGACATTTAAATCAAGATTTGCGAATCACAAATGCTCTTTTTCGAATCCTAATAGGAAATTTTCGACTTCTTTATCACAACTTATATGGTCATAAAAGACAAAAACTTAAAATACTCGATTTCTTGGGCGAAGTTGTGTAATAGTATACTGTACCATGCAGACACTTTTAATAATTACTAATTATGAAAATTTAATTAACAAAAAAGTGAATTATTCTCAAACTGCCTTCATAAAGCTTTGTCTACATTCCAAACCTCGCAAAAAGTCACGAAAAAACACTAAATAAACAGGTTCTAATTTTTGACGTCTCTTATCAACTGTGTACCTAAAACGTTATAACAGATTATAAAACTTTAATAATTTTTATTTTTTATTCTTTTATGATATGATTAATGTTAGATTAAATGGTCCTGTTTAGGTATATAAACATATTTGTTAACATGACCTCTTGAGGAATGTACATATCTTGATTGTTAAGATATATTTAATTTTTGACTGGGATTCTTTTATATTTTTTAAATATATGGCTTATACGCTTAACAGTTATAATGTACCGTAAATCATTCATGCATTTATGTTTTTGTATATTTATACATTTGGAGTATGTTTTACGATTCAGGAAGTTTGATTTAAATATTTTTATTTATATATATTTACGGTATATGCGTCACAAACTTTTTTCCACTTAACTTGATGTAAAACTTCAATTATAACATTACTAACAATGATTGTACTAATTATTTATTATATGTATATCGATCACTAATATCTGGAATACTCTATTTATATTTGAACAAATCAGTATATCTAGTATAATAACATGCTTCTAGTTACATTTATAAGTACTTTAAATACTTTAATGACTTTCTAGTGTTATAATCGTTAAATATTTTCTAAATATTTTCTAAATTTTCTAAGTAATATAACGATTATTATTTTATTTAATTTAATTAAATTTGGGTTACCTTCGGGTCAATGAAATCCTTAGGCTTTCTCTTTCTCATGTTTGCAGACACATTATACTACTATATAAATTTATAAAAAAATTTAAGATCGCAGACAATTCACTTTTTACTTTGAATCAGATTCTTATCCGTATGATTCACGAAGTTTGACTTGTATATTTATAGTATATATCTGTTATATGACCTTATTGTAATAATTGATCTAAAACCTTAATGTTTAACAATATTATCAGTAACTTATTTATTGTATTATATAGGTATCATCTTAATCTTTAGACAATATAATCTTTGTTTATATTTAGACAAATGCATATACCTAATTTAATAATAAACTGTTTAAAGTTTAATTATAAGGCCTTTTGATGCTTTAAGGCATTCTAATTGTTAATATTAATTTTTAAAATTATAACTGTAATTATTTTATAAATTATACAATGCGAATTATCTTCAATATAATATAAATAATTAAATATATTATAATAAATTTAATAAGAATTACCTTTGTGAGGCTGAAAAATAGCATGTCTTCTTTCCATGTTTGCAAATAGTTTAAATATGAATTCATAAAATATGATTTTATAAATTAAATATTATAGTATACTTTAATATTAATACAGATATTTATAAACTTTTATAGCCTGAAATAATATACACTTTGATTAATTCATTACTCTGAACTAACTTAAATGATTTGTAAGTTATCGGTCAACCGGATACGTTTGGATAGTATATATAACTAATTAATTAAGATTATTAATTACACCCAGTTATATTTAGGATTTAGATTGATGAATATTTCTAGATAATTCAATAATTCAAAGATTCGAGTTTACTCTATCGTATAGCTATGCCCAAATGTATAGTTATGTCTAGATATATATAATTCATCCCTCCCTATAATTATAATTATTCCTTTTTGTCTCCCTTTCCTTGATCAATTCTCTTTTGCTCTCTATACCTCTACTAGCTATATTTTCCCCTCATCTGTTTTCTCTCTGTCTTTCTTTTTTTTCTTTCCTCTTTCTTCAATAATTATTTGAATCTCTAACAGTTATGTAAATTACTGTTATGTATTTTTAAGCTTTCTTACACGCACCCTCTGTATTATATGTATTATATGTAAGTTTTTTCATGTATCAATCTTAAGGTATATAAATATTGAGTTTTGTCATATCTTACTCACTGCCATGACTGCATCTTAACCATCTACTATGTCAGGGTATGCCATGCATTATCTTATTTTATCTGATGAGGACGTACTGTTGAAGTTAGTTTAGTACCTCTGAAATATGTATAATAAAATATAATTGATCACAAGAAGTTCTATTTTTGTTAATATTTTGAATTAATATTAATAACTCCGGAAAACCATTCTTTGAGTGCGCGTCCTACTAGCTGAGAAGTGGATAGATAACGTAATTCTAATTACTGTAAGCATTACCAAACTTAGAATAGTCTCAGGCAATAGAATAACAACAATTATCTGTAGCTATGTACCACAAGCAGAAACAAAAGCACTGCTTTAATGAACCACTACTGACAACTGCAGTTAGTGATGGCAGAGGAAACAAAAAATCGGGAGGAGGAGTATATGAAGGTTAAAGGACCATTCTGTTAAGTGTAGGTTCAGGAAAGCATTATTTGAATCATATGAGAATGAAGTGGAGATAAACATATGACACAGGGAACAATTGGAAGTTCCTAAATGATAACCCGCTACAAGCTAGTGAAAAACTAGTAGCTGGAGCAAAGTACCCGCCAGACAGAGAGAGAATAGCATAGTAAATAGTGTCATTTATTCAAAGAAACTGGCGTTGAAAGACTGGATAAATGGAGGCAGCCGAATCGGTATCTGGTAGCTAAAAGAGAGGCAAGGCGACAAATATATATATAACATGAAATGAAGCTGAAAGGTTTGCCAATGTCTTGCGACGTGAAGGTCAGTGATGGGAGCTGTTCAGCATTGCAAAGCAATAAGTCAGAGTAAATCAGGATATTGTTGGGAGTGTGTTCGAAATAACACCGGTGCGCCAAGCATCACCGATCCTAAAAGCAGAGGCCTGAAAACGCTATTATGAGAGGTTAATGAATGTGGAGAATGCATGGAAGGAAGAGGGACTACCCCCACCTGACACAAAATAGGAACCAGCTATCAAAATTGTGAGGTATAAGTTCAAAGAAGCAATCGAGTAGATGAAAAATGGTTGCCATGGTACTATCTGAGATAGTCGCAGAGATACTGAAAGTATTCGGGAAAGTAGGTGTTGAACTAGTCACCCGCACATTCAGTCAGATAATACATGATGAGGTCATACCCAATGTCTTGTGCAGCAGCATACTCATTAATTGCAGCTGGGGGAAAATGTGAGGCTCTAGAAATGAACAACTCCAAGGGATAAACGTAACGGATCAAATTATGAAACTGACAGAAAAACCCCTAGCACAACTAATTAGAGAAAGAGTAAAATTGGATGAGATGCAATTAGGTTTCATGCCAGAGAGGAGCCCTGTGGATGTCATCGTCTTAGTAAGACAGCTACAAGAACATTTCTTAGCTAAGAATACGCCTCTCGATCTATCTTTTGTTGATCTAGATAAAGCATTTGATAGAGTGCCTTGATAGTCATCGGGTGGTCCTTAAGAAAACAAAGTGTAGTGGAGTGGCTTATAAGAACAGTGCAAGCCACGAACAAAGGAGCAGTAAATAAAGTGAGAATAGAAAGTGATTTTAGTGAGGAATTCAAGGTACAAGTAGGAGTGCATCAGTGATAAGTGTTTAGCCCAGTTCTGTTTATTCTAGTCCTCCAGGCTATAACAGATGCATTTAAGACTGGTTGCCTGTGGGAACTTCTGTATGCCGATGATCCGGTCTTCATAGTTGAATCTGTGGATGAAACAGACAAACATTCTGGCTGTGGAAACTGAACATAGAATCACAATTAAATTTAGCAAGAACCAAAATGTTGATAAAATATGTAGGAAAGAAGATAGGGCCCCGATTCTTTCAGAGAAGTGTACTTGCTCGATATGTACAAAATGAATAGGCATAAATTCTATATGATGTACACAACGCAAATTTTGGGTACACAAGAGGTGTAATGGGATAACAGGAAGACTAACAGAAAAGGAAGGCTTAATGTGTAGTAAATGTTCAGCGACAATTGATAGTAAGAGTGGCAATAAAATAATAATAAAATAAATTATATAAACCTTTTCTAATACCAGGAAGGATCCATAGAAGAAGTTGATAGTTTCTGCTACATAGGTGATACAATTTGCAGTGGAGGGGAGGGGGGTGCTCGGAGAGCATAGTAGCTCACATAAGGAGAAGATGGAAGAAGTTTAGGAAAATGCTAACACTGCTAACAACACGTTTATTCCTACGAACGAACGGTCGACTATATGAAAACCGTGTGCGAAGTGCCATGCTGCATAGTAGTGAAACATAATAGTGGGACATGCGAAGACTGGAGAGAAATGAGGCAAGCATGTTTCGATGGATAAGCAATATTAATGTGCGAGAATGACAAATGATGAATGGAGGAATAAGTAATAGTGTACAGGAAAGGAGCCTGCGTTGATATTGGCATGTAATGCGCATGGATGGTGATCGCTGGGTGAAGAAGTGCCACCTAATCCCAGTGGAGAGGGAGCACATTAGATAAAGACCAAGGAATACCTGGATGGGTGTGAGCTGATCTCAGATCGCTAGAGCTCATGGAAGCGATGACAAAGGAACACATAGAGTTCACTCGTTCGTTCATGTAGAACATGTAGAAGTGTAATGTTCATATAGAATGTATAGTGTTGTATGGGTTTCCTTATTGCATTTTCTGATATCTTAATCGAGTAGTTTGCATCATCGTTGAATGTGGAACAGATTGTTGTTCTTCTACGATTCCTTAACTTCATTTCGGCCCTGATCAACAACATTCCACCTCATATCATTTTACTTGTCAGGTACAATTTGAGGCAGATTTCGTTGCCATTTATTGCCAGTAGGTCAAACTCATTTCCTAGACTTTCTTCATCAGTATTGAAGCCTTCTATAGGACAACGCAATTTGTACTATTAGGGATCACTTAATAAATTATGAAACTGGATGTTCAACTAAGCATCCTGCTTTCGTTTATCACCAAACCAGCCTTAACTGAACGGTCGTATCTTTGAAGACTTTCCATTTTGACTTGATCATTGTTTGTTTCTGACATAATGTGACTAGGATTATATTATCGAAAGTGTCCTTCAATTTCAAGGCTGCATTGTGTAATGTGATGGAGATATCCCTGCCAATTTTAGCATTGGCCATCTGGTCATCTGAACACGTTTCCCTAATAAGCAAGTGAACATCTAACAATGATTTTGATCTTAGGACTCATTATTGGTTTGCATTTGACGAAAGAGTGGATCTAGTTTAAAGTAACTGTATGCGATAAGTATGTGACACACAAATGACGTCGACATTAGCAAAATTTAATTTTCTATCACTCCACCCTGATTTGCGATGTATAGAGATTAGTAGTCTTCTGTTTAGTTTTCACTTATATAGAGCAGAATATATTTTAAAGAAATTTTTTATGAAAACTATTTAAATACAATTGAAATTTACACTTAAATTTGCACCTCACAACTGTCAATCATTGTGTAAATGACAGACGACAGTAATATTCCCGTAATAGTACCATGTGTAAGAGAAAAATTGAAAATTACCCTCATTTACTAAATTGGTTCCTTATTTACGCGTCTCTTTTCGAGCTGAATATAACATCTAGTTTGACAAGCTCTCTTACTCTTCTTTTGAAGTTTATCTCTTCCTTTGCCTCTTTGATTGCGGCTTTCGCCTACCGTTTTTGTTCATCGTACCACATTATAGTTTACATACAAAAGAAAAAATAAGAAAGAAAATAATAAAAAATAAATGATCATAAATTACCTTTTCTTTGACGATTTTCATCAGTGTAAATTTTACGCAACATTCAACTTTTCTCCTCCTCACCACGTTTGTGACCTTTTCAATTTTATTTTGTTTTGTTTCCTTTATTGAAGAGAGTACAAAACACTATTATTAACATTGCTGTCATATTTGAAGCTGATTCTAATGCTGTTGCCAGTTTGTTTTTTTTTCTACGGTTTTCATGACATGGTAGAGACACGGATCACTTTTGGTATATCCACCACACAATAAATTATTGGTCTTAATGACTGATCTCCACCGGTTTCGACGATGAATCCTCCAATTACTCGATTCATGGAAACGCCTACACATGTATTAGACTGTAAATGACTAACTATTCCACTAACTCACACATGCTAAAGGAGAATCCGTATGGCGCCGTTGGTGACAATACTGAACCTTCCAATAACAGGTACAGTTAAATTACCTGGCTTCCAAATAATGCCCGTCTACACAATATAACTCACAAAGCTTGGATAAATTCATGCTTGAAGTAATGTACACACAATGAAAATAACACACAGCTGCATTAAATCCACAATCCCATAATTGTGGAGCAAACATCTAAATTATTCGGTTATATCTCGTATTCGTCTAGTAAAACTAATTATCCATAATAAAGACAAAAACGATATTGTATAAGAATTGTTTATCACCGGGAAAAGATTATGCTCGAAGACGTTGCCCCCATATCCACCCGAACGTTTTGTAGACAATTTTTAACTCTGACTACATTATCCAATGCGAGGGGATGCAAATATGGCTGACTGGTTAATTATTTCTTTTTGTAGCCTCCTAGGTGAAATTAGGTTGAAGGAAATTGCATGGAAACACATTGGCTGGATTCTATCTGTAATTCAAACGTACACTGTGGCTACATATATTGTAATGATGAGTATTGCTGATAGTTGCGTTATTATAACATAGGTTTGTACAATACTCAAATATTTTATATTTAAATCATGTCAGGCGTTGAATTTATCAAAAGCCCATCCTGGTAAACGACGGAGGATCTATCAGCTAAAATTGAAATAATTTCAAAAATCCTTTGATACTAGTAGCATATCCATACATATTGACTAGTTTGTTCTCTAATAAAATTATCTTTCTAGAGTCTTATCGATGTTGTTATAATACCAATTAGTGGGATCAATTATATACCTTGTTTAATACAAGAATAGATACTACAAAAGTATAAACACGCTTAGAATTTCTTTCAGTTTATTATATCTAATTGCCGTATCACTTTTGTCACGCATTCTGTGACGTTCGCAGTAATTATTCTTGTTTATCTACTTATCTCTTTTGTTCTTATCCTATTCAATTTACTCCATTTGGAATAAATTTGGCTGCTACATCTAGCAGCTAGAGTGACCACAATGAAATATAACCAATGTGCTATGATAAACAAGAAAAGGTAATGATCAACAAACAAAATCAAGGAAGTAATACCATGTAAAATCTTTCAGCACCAGAGCACCACAGGCGAGGTCAACACGCAAT
>OZ024745.1:63662195-63667195 GCA_964016885.1 Eledone cirrhosa
ATACATGCATACACATAGACACACACACATACACACACACACACACATAGATATATATATATATATGTGTGTGTGTGTGCGTTTGTATGCATGTATTTATGTACAGCAACCTGTACATGAAGGAATTTATATCTTACCTGATTTTAATAATCTGACATGCTTACTCGAAAAAATGCGCTACATTTCGGGCTCTTGGACGTGATTTCCACAATAGTTTGTGGACGAACATAGGTAAAAGAAACATTATGTTAATATAGTTTGTTATTTTTATTGTAACTTCCCTGCTTGATTTATGGTGATATAAACATTCCTATATATTTTCACACACACGTGCACACAAACAAACAAGCACACATGCGCACACACATACACACACACACACACACAAGCATGTATATAATTTTATAACCTTCTATACGTATGTGGACATGCACACATCAGCATACATGATGTTTTTGTATGCTAATATCAAAGGGACGACTCATAATAATTGTTTTTACTTTTGGCACAAGGCCAGCAATTACCCAGTGCATTACTGGTTCTATATTCTATCGACCCCGTAAAGATGAAAGGCAAAGCTAACCTCGGCCGGATTTGAACTCAGAATGGCAAGGGCCTTAACTCTATGCCTCAAAGCATAGTGTCCGACCCTCTACCGATACTTCCAATCCACTGCATAATAAGTGTTTCTACTTTTTGGCACAAGGCCAGCAATTACCCAGTGCATTACTGGTACTTTATTTTATCTACCCCGTAAGGATGAAAGGCAAAGTTAACCTTGGCGGGATTTGAACTCAGACCGTAAAGGGACGTAACTATGCTGGAAAGCATGGCGTCCGACCTTCTACTGATACTGCCAATCCCCCACCCTGCATAATAATTGTTTCTATGTTTGTTACAAGGCCAGCAATTACCCAATGCATTACCGGTTCTTTATTTTATCGACCCCGTAAGGATGAAAGGCAAAGTTAACCTCGGAGGGATTTGAACTCAGAATGGCAAGGGCCGTAACTCTATACGTCAAAGCATAGCGTCCGACCCTCTACCGATACTGCCAATCCACCGCCCTGCATAATAATGAATACACATTACATATATACACACATTTATTGGGGCTTGCCTTCAAATAAGGTGCATGAAAATTACATTCATTTTACGAAAATTATACAAGCGATGTAAGTCCGATGTCGCGACATTTCCCAAGGAAATCTCCATGGAGCATACATAATCTTTAAAGGAACGGAACTAACTGAATGAGAAAATAACTTATGTTTTGCACTAATTGTAATAAACTATCGTTTGTACACTCTATTGTATTTTGTTAATTTTATTAATAAAATCCTGTAAAATGAGCATCCGGAAATATTCGGATCCAGTCAAGGATAAAACTGAGTCAAATCAATAGCGATCCACTTCATCACCGCCTCTAAATCCAATATCATATATTGTGCTGGAAATACGGTGGTAGAAGAGTATTGCTTTTGTTTTCTTATGTATTCGCCAGTTCTTACCGACATATAATTGTATAGGCTATTGAATATTAGGGGTATCTGTTTGGATAACCTAAGCACTCATCCATACCATGTAGCCCAGTGCAACTTGTGTCATGGTTGGATGGCTGGTGACTAAACCGGCTCCCCAACCAGACCCTGGTCTGGAGCGGAGGTTAAGTGGAAACTCAGCAGCACAAAAACAAGAGTTGTCAAAGGATGGATGAACACAAAGTCAACGGTTATCCACCGTAACTATAAATTAAATAGCCTCACCAATCTGCATTTGGCCAAGCCTGCTAAGTACGGCTACACCCCTGGAGAGGTTCAACTCCATGGCAATAAGATGCGTTCTTCGTAACTGTCCTCTTATACTGCTTTGGTTTGTCACTGGTCACATAGCTGCGCAGATGGAATGGGTGCTTATGTGGTAGCACTATCATGTAGCATTGTCATCTGTGAAGATATTTCTTCACAAGTCCTGCAGCGGCGAAGAAGAAGAAAAAACTAGTTCGGAGCTGTATAATTTTGTCGCCCTTACGCCGTCATGTTTTGAAATCTGCAACCGATGGAATCCTTTTCAACACTGAACGTAATGAACGGATCCCGAGGTATGTGAACTAATATGTTTTGAAATAAACGATGGTTGTATCTATTTTTGCAATGGAAAGTCATGTACTAGTGTTTACATTTATATTAGACTTAGGCTGTTGAGTTCTAGCAAACCGTTGGTTTGGGATATATTTGACTGAGATGCTGATATTCATATCATTGGCTTTAATAATAACAGTTATATCTTCATTTGTCTTGTACTTATCTATGCGTTTCTTGAAGACGGATATGTGTATATTGAGGTGTACTTTAATAATGATTTTTAGTGGACTAAATTTGGCACATTCTACAGGGTGTAACATGTATGTCTGTGAGCACATGTCCGTGTTGTGAATAGGATAGTTCGTCAATGTATTTCGGTTATTGTTTCTTTAAGCAACCCTTTGCAAGTATTACCTTTCCGCTTGGAAAGCCAGAGAGGGCTAACTGTAAATTCAATCTGTTCCTGTGGATCGTCCTGTGAATAACCACGGCTATCTTGTTTAAGTGAAGCAAACTTAACAGTTTTTGAAAGAGTTCTTATATTTCTTGGAATTAAAAGCATAGAAACGACTGACGTCGGATGCTGGATATCCGTTATATATAACACAATTAACAAATATGGAGCATGTATGACCCGATCCTCTGCCTTGCTGCATTTATTCAGGACACATTTGAGTTCATTCCGTACGTATCCAGTTTTAGCACTGAGGGGAAAGTCGATTTGTAGTGTACAAACAAATCTCTCCGTGAGCCTCTTCTGGAGAAGTTAGGGTTAATGTCAACATTTACCGTCCAATTCACACGGTGGTAACCTTCAAACAATACGCTATTTTCTACACTTTACACAATCCTACAAGCAAACTACAACACCCTCTTATAAACATACGCACGTCCTCTCAAACACACACACACATACACGCCTTCCTATATATATCTATATATATATATATATATATGCGCGTGTGTGTGTATGTGTGTGTGTGTGTTTGAGAGGACGTGTGTATGTATATATATATATATATATATATATATATATATATATATATATATGGCTCTAATTTAGTTTAGAGGTGTGTAAGTGTTGCAGTTAGTTGTAGTTCTGCAGTTGATAAACTACTGGTGTACGACTGATTGTTATGTTAATAGAGAAGTATGAATTTCAAGGAAAAAGAAGTGTCTACGTTTGAGGAGTGTTTGTAGGATGATCATTATTGTGGAACGACTCGCGGGATTTGCTTGTGTACTTGGGAGTGGAGCTTTAAATAAGTGACCAAATGTTTTATGAAACAAGGACAAGAAGTAAAAATAGATACAATGGAACGGCTAGGAAATGTGATAATACAACTTGTCTGTCTGAAGCAGTTAGTTGCATTCCAGATGTTTTCTCAATTATTTTATATTAATTATTTATGAGTTAGGCTACTTCGCTTTATATACATAATTATATATATATATATCGTTTCTGAATTTGTTTAGCAAGATTCTTTATCTGAAAACGTGTGTTGAAACCGATATTGTTATACTTTGAGAGAGTCATGTTGCCAATAAGAAACACACGCACCAGTTGCTTTCACTCCAATTTATTATAAATTAAATTTATAAATTTAAGAATTTATAAATTTCCGGTTGGTTGGTTCCATAACCGGACGGTTGTTTATATATTGTCAAAAATTAGAACATAAGGGCAAATTAGATAACATAGAAATAAAAATAGAATCTACACACAGAAAATACGCAATGTTTAGACAAATCACAGAGGCAATAAACATAAATGAACTCCAACCAAAATTAAATAGTAAACATGAATGGAACAGCAACATCACAACTTACAATTAAGGACAAAATGAAAACACACCCACACATAGAACAAACAACCAACCGGTAACATGTAAATAAACAAATAAACAAATAAAAACACACACAGACACCCGGATGTAACACATGCGCAAACTAAGCACACAACACACACAAAAACAAGATGGCGTAGGACAGAACAAAGGAGAGGCACAAAACAAAGAAAATAATCTCCAGTCACTGAAGAGGTCACAGAATGTGTGACGAAAGAACTTTAACAATATATGAACAACCGTCGGGTTATGGAACCAACCAACCGGAAATTATACATTCTTAAATTTATAAATTTAATTTATAAATTGGAGTGAAAGCAACTAGTGCTTGTGTTTCTTATTGGCAAAGTATAATAATATATATAAGTTTGAATTTGCACCTAATTGTGTATGGTTGATGGTATATTTAGTCAGTTTCTACACGCTGTCGAAATGTTGGATAAATACTCTATTGGGGCCACCGCGAAGAGGCCTCTTTCGGTTATTTGTCGGAAATTTCTTCATAAGAGCCTTTATTCTTATAGCTTGGTCTAATTGATTTTTTATATGGTTAATTATGCTAATTGGGAGAGGAAATGGTATATATTTTATCTAATAATTTTAAGGACATGATTTATGATATATTGCTCTGATTATTTAATTTATTAATTCTTCATAGAGCTACAACGTGACCGGTTGCAACATATATATCTATGACTTTATGTTTATGTATATGTAAACCTTTATATTATATATATATATATATATATATATATATATATATATATATATATATATCTATATATATATATATATATATGTGTGTGTGTGTGTGTGTGTGTGTGTGTGTGTGTGTGTGTGTGTGTGTGTGTGTGTGTGTGTACATTCACAAGTACACTCGCATATATATATATATATATTTGGATATTTTGTGTAGTTCAGGCATCTGTTCCAAATTACATTCAATCGCCATCAATTTCGACGAACAGTGTTGCTGTTACTCAGCGAATTAGTGTGAATGTTGCTGAGTATTCTACAAAAATAGGTACCCCTAAAAGAATCCCCAGGGACAACTAGCTTGGGGATTACG
>OZ024745.1:63669695-63684695 GCA_964016885.1 Eledone cirrhosa
GCCCTCCACGTAGCGGGTCTTGACAGCAGATGAACCGCCTGACCATCAGAACGCGTCCCTTCCACAAAAAGCGAAAGAGCAAACGCTCCAGCGCAGTCAGGCGGGGCTTAGGACAAGGTACGACGGTCAGGCCGTAGTAGATGACGGACGCGATGTACGCGTTAGCCACCTCCGCTCGACCTTTCAGGGATAGCTTCCTCTCCGCCCATTTCTGGGTGAGAGAAGCCACCCTGCTCGTCACCTCGTCCAAGTTTTTGTCCGTCTGCAGGTCCGGACCTAACCAGACCCATAGCAATTTAACCGGTCCGTCCGTCCAGCGCCCGACGACGCTATTGGACGGCATGGACCTGCCTCTCCAGGTGCCGAGCTGCAGGCCCACTGACTTTTCCTGGTTGATCATTGCTCCTGTCACCGCTTCGTATTCTCTTAGTGTAGTGCCGATCGCGTCGATGTGTTCGGCGTTCGACACCACTACGGTGACATCGTCCGCATATGTTGACACGGATCTTCCGCATCCTAGTTCGCGCGGGATCCCCCTCAACGTCTCCAGTTTGTGCAGTAATGGCTCGAGAGTCAATACGTACAAGAGGGACGAGAGGGGACATCCTTGGCGGACCGAGCGCATGATGTTGAACGGTTCCGAAAGGTGACCGTTCACTCTCACCACAGAGCAGATGTCGCTGTGCATTAGCAGCGATCCAGCCTCTGAAGACGGGCCCAAAGCCAGCCGCCCTCAGGACTGCCGCTAGGTAACTATGGTCGACCCTATTGAAAGCTTTCGACTGATCTAAATTGATCAAGGACCCACCCGTGCCAGGTTCCCTAGCCACCCTCTCTACGATGCATCGCATGAGGTGGAGGTTGACGTGGATGGATCAAAAAGTGTAATAATTCGTTGTTGTTCAAATGTATTGCTGTGTAGTGTGTATCGTTTTGTTTTGTTTGCGTTTGTTGTGGGTTTGTTTCTGTTTCGTTTTTTGGTGACTTTTTCGGTGTTGGTGATGGTGGTGTTGGGGTTAATGATGGTGATGGTGTTGGTGTTTGTGGTGATGGGGTTAGTGATGCTGGTGTGGATGGTTGCATAGCTGTCTTAACTTTTTTGTTTGATAGTTTATTTGTTTCCCTCTGTATTTTGTTTTTGGAGGGGAAGGAAGAGGATTTTTTTTTTTTGGTTTCTTTTTCTTTTTTTCTTTTTCCTGATACCGTTTCCCACTCCTTGTCGTCACAATCTGTCTCCAGTTGCGATAGGTCGGGGAGTGTAAAATCCTCCACAGGCGTTGGTTTTGGTTGTGGCGTGGTGGATGGTGTAGGCGCTGGTGCTAGTTCTGACGCTTTGGGTGGTGGTGGTGTTGGTTTTGCTACTGTTGCTGGGGTTGTTGCTGTTACAGTTGCTTCTGTTGTTGCTGCTACAGTTGTTGCTGCCATTTTTGCTGCAGGTGGTGTTGATGGTTGAGTCACTGGGGTGGGTAAGAGAGGTGGCCTCAACCTTTTAGCCTGAGGGCAGAAAGCCCTTAGGTGGGTTCCTTCACCACATACGACAAACCTAGGCCTTCTGCCCTCGACGATTACGGTGAGGTGGCTGCCGTCAGTGAGGTCTATTACCTTTGGGATCTCCTCAATGATTTTTTGGTCCGCTTGGATCAGGAGCTCCATCCCAGAACCGGACCAGTTCTACTGCTTTTCTTACGCTATTTCGATTATCTTTGTGTTGGCCTCGATGCCGGCGAGGACGGCAGCTATTAGCCAGGGAATTTCGATAGCCGGTGGAAAGTGGGTCACCCTGATCTTCACGAGTCTCTGGCCACAATAGCTTGGGACGAGTGTGAGATCGTCACTTCTTAATGGGGCCATGGAGTGTTCTCTGGCCTCCTGTGGTGTTCCAAAGAACACGTCCACGGTTCCATATTTCTGCCCACGTCTGATGTGGGGTTTTTTGGCCCACACATGTCCCAAAGCTTTTTGGATTTGGGACTCAGATGCCCGGTCCACTCGGCGCGATTTTATGTTAATCGTCCGATAAGACACGCTGCATAGGCGCCGATGCTCCATTTTATATGGTGTGGAGGGTGTGAGGCTGACCCTGTACCCATCTTTCTTTACCATTCTTTTGGCTTCTTCTAATTCCTCCTGAGTTACCTGGATTGCTTCGCACTTTTTTGCTACTCTGGCAAAAGACAGGGTGGTTTTCTTATTCTCATTGTTGTTGTTGCTGTTGTTGTTATCGTTATTTTTGTTATTGTTAATTTTAGTTTCAGTCGTGGTGGTGGTAGCGTCAGTGGTGTTGGGTGTGGAAGAGTTTATTTTGGGTGAATCCATTTCGATGTCACGAGATAATTTATTTATTTATTTTGTTTCTGTTGTCGCTGTGGTGGGGTGGGGGTGGCGGCTTCAACACCTGCAGTCATTTGTAATGGCGGGAAATGAATGTCTGCATGAGACAAATTTAAAATATAGCTACTGCTTATATTTTGGCAAACGTAGTAATATTTACAATGGTGGTGTCGGTGTGAGGTGTTAGTTTGTGAGGAAGGTGTGACTCTGAGTCGTCCATGATTTTTTTCAAAGAACAATTTTTGTTCGATAATTATAAAAGTTTAAATTTTGGGTTCAAGGCCCCAATCTTTTTGAGTGTCCTTTTCAGTAAACAATGTATGTGCACTTATATACTGTTAACAATAAAAATTCTCCATAAATGGCAATTTTAAACAACTGAAAATAACAAATCTTTGTGGAGCTCACGATAATACGATTTACTACGTAGTCGCCAATAATAATAATAATAATAAATTAATTTCTGTATTGGCCAAAAGGGCCTAAAGATGTAGGACAATAAAAGAGACAGCGACAGCGGGAGGTTACAAAAATAAAAAAAATATTCGTGTACTAAAATAATGGTTTCTTATATAGGCACAAGACCAGTAATAAAATAATAAAAGAAAGCTGTGAACAATAAATAATAAAATGTTTACCAATGAAAATTCCCCAAGGTGGCAAGCGGGGGTTACTGCTCAGGGGTTTATTCAGGAATCTCGCCTATACTATATCACCTTACCCTCCAAAAGCACCCTAAGAGGGTGCCTCTCTCCTCTCCGAACTATGCTGCCTACAAGAGCATGGGCCATCCTCTCTACATTCATCCACCTTTTAACAAATATATGGGGTAGGGGGCAGCACTTTCCTCTCTACGCTCAGCTGCCTTTCCAAGTGGAAATTGTCAGTCTTCAGTCGTTGCAGCCGCGTTCTCTACACAACCTCTCTTACGCTACAGCCACCAGGCAGAGGAAATCTGTCTGATTTTACCGACCAAAATAAGGGCTTCAAGAAATCTTCACGATGATTTCAGTCGATAGACGTACCTATCCTACACGCGATAAAAGCTCTTCGACAAAACTCCACAAGTAATGTACAGAAACTGGACGTATTATTGCTGATGGGTCTCGTCAAACTACACACACCTGAGACAGGTCCGCCTGACCGCAAACTACTTCTAGAATTTATCTCGAACCGGCAGTGCCCCCAGTCCACCCCACGTAGCACTGCCAAGCCAGGGACTTCTGTATGTTATCCATAGTTTGCGACTCTCCATAACAGATTCGTCAATTCGATTTAGTCGACACTCAGGCCTCCCCGTACTTGACCATCACAATCCTCTATAGAACTCTGGAGTAGAATTTACACTGACCGCACTACCCGATTGGAAGCGGGGCGTGAATGACTGAAAATGATCGTAGTTTTAGTCTAGGTCTTCGTTTGACCTACAACTGCAACGCAGTCCCAGAAACGAGCCCTGGAAAACTTACGTGAAAGACTCCGTAGCCCCAGTGCCGGTTTGCGCATCATCAGCCACAGCAAGCTCAGCCCTCCGTTTAAAGGGTACTTTCTAGATATTGTCGGACTTGGTGATATGAGTCTGTACATATCAGTCGTTTTTCCATGTCCTGGGGATCTTACTTCGTCCCAGCCAATTACACATTTTGACGTATCATGTTACGATCTGCTTCACCATGATAAATTGGGTGAAAACCTTTCAAATGGCCAACAGATGAGCTATGACTCGGCTGCCAGCTTCTGCGTAATGGTCGAATTATGGACGTAGAACATCATATAGATGGGAATTGGTGCAATTGTCCGCGATCCCTGACCGTCAGCAATGATAATGAGAAGAGATCCGACGAGACAATTTCTGTTGCTCTGGTAGGTTTGGTAAAAGATGGGCCTATTGTTGTCAGACCTATGTTAGGTCTAGAGGTTGAGATAATATTGACAAAAACGGTATGAGTGTTACATGATGACACACTGGCCTATCTAGTAGTGCTCCTTTTATTGTTGGTGGTGGGTCTTTTGTTCATAGTGCTATATTTGTTGGTGTATTGTTCTGGTTGTTCAAAGTGCGGTTTTTGTTGCTGTTGTTAATTACATTTTTACAGCTGGATATTCAGAGTTATAATTATCATTAAGGAGCGCTATTTATTGTTCTCTTCCTGAGTGGGCAATTTTGGATCTTTCACTATGTAGAACCTGTGGAAAGAGGGAGATTATTTTTGTCTTTATTTTTATTTTTGCTAAAAATTAGGGATCTTTTGTGTTTAAAATGAAGAATTTTCTCTTAAGGGACGAATGCTGAGAACCACGCGCTTTACAACATATTAACAAAGCGTTTATAAAAATCTAACAATACAGATGTTATACTCAAATGAAAGGCAACACATGTGAAGTAAACTAGAGTGGCAGCAGAAGTAGTATTAGCAGTAGCAGCAGCATTAATAGTAGTAGTATGAGCAAGAGGAGAAACACCAACACATGGATTTGCAACAACTGGGGTGAGGGGAAAGTCAATCAAATCGTCTCTAGTTCGTTGCCGATACTTTATTTTATAGAACCCGTAAGGATAAAAAGTAACGTTAACCTCAGTGGGATTTGAACTCAGAACGTAATGGTCTGGAACAAATGTGGTAATCATTTGTTCGATGCTCTAATGACTTTGCCAGATGAAATATCTTGTGCAGTATTCCTTTTGCTATTGGAAAACACAATTGAATATACAGGGCATATCATAGATAATGTAAAAGTTTAAATCGGATAATTGAATTTTTTTAATTCAATTTTTATTATGGGGCGTTGTGAAAACATAATTTAACTTTTGTGAAGAAGAAAACCATGAAATATGAGGCTAATCTTAAACTACACAAATACCTACATCATTCAATGATTGTGTAAAGTATTGACACTATTCTTTGAATAACCTTTTGAGATCTTTCGTTTAGCTTATTCCTTTCACACGCTGAGCTGAGTCACGAGGCAATTATTTGCCCTCGATACGATACTTGTCAGTAGTAAATGAGAAACATTTATTTTATCTCTTCGACTTGCTCTGACCCAATATTATATTGTTTTCGCTGAGTAGTTCAAGTGATGTGACTTATGTTCGAAGATTCGCGAAACTATAGTAGCCGGAGTGGGGTGAGGTTTATTATTATTATGTTGACAGAATCGACAGAGCACCGGACACCATGCTTAGCGTCATAGAGTCACGTCTCTTTATGTTCTGATTTCAAATCCCTTCGAAGTTAGCTTTGTCTTTCATCCTTACAGGGTCGATAAAATAAAGTACTAGTAATGCACTGGGTCGATTTAATCGACTTTTCCCTCCCCTAAAATTGTTGGCCTTGTGCCTAGGTAAGAAACTATTATTATTATTGTTGTTGTTGTTTTTGTGAGCCCCTTTCATGGGACGTGTGTTTCTGCAGCTCACCTTCTTATCTGTGCCACATTCCTGGGACAAGTGCAAACCCATGTTGAGCGCATGTCATCTAGACTGCTGTCAGCTGCTTACTGCAATTCACCAAGGTGATAGGCTGACCGAAAACAAAGATTGCTTTCTATAGAATGTTAGAAGGTAAGAATGACTGTGGCCTGGAATCTGATCTGGGCATTGATGGGGACAGACTGAAGAGAGTGGTTGTGCTACGGGAGGGCACTGCCGGTTCGAAATCAACTCCACAGGTACTGTCAGACGGATGTGTCCGAGTTGCACAGAGAAGACACCGTTCTGCACACACTCACGCAGTGTCCTTACATTACTGACTTGTGGAGTTTTGTCTAACTGCTATTATCCTTCTCCATCTGAAGATTTCTCCGCTATCTTCTTTTGCCCGGGAAGGGCAGGATGTTTTTCCTCTGTCTGATTGCCGTACTGAAAGAGGTTGGGTGGTGAACGTGGCAGAAAGGACTGAAGACAGACACGTTCAACTTTGTCCAAATCCTCATCAACATTTTAAAGTTTGCAGTGTGCCACAATACTAAATTACGAAATCATTAAGTAAAAACATATTTGAGTTTTAGTTAGGCAATTTTATTTTTAATTATTAAGTATATTTCGATTTTATTTATTTTTCAATAATTCATTGTACGGAACGAAATCCTTTATCAATACTTTGTTAAAGTTTATTTCCTGCACATCTTCTAACCAGTTGATATCTTCCTCAGTCATATAGGATTTTATTGAAATTGACATAACTACTCTCTAAAATCCGGTACACTCTTATTTATAATCCAGATTAGTTGCACTCCTATCAGTTATAATTCTAATCTAATTGCAATGATTTTAATTTATGCTAATCTGTTGTATGTAAACTAATTTAAGTCATTTTAGTAGGGTTGATTTAATTCGATTATACCTCTCACCTATAAAAATATAGCCTTATGTCTATCAATTAATATTTGAAATCAACACATGTTTCGTGATCATCATCGAGTTTGATGAATGGCACGTTTGGGGAGGGGGTTGACTGACTTCATAGCATAGGTATTATAACGGCTTTTAAGTGAAATTTGGTTGATGGAAAATGTAGTGACGCTCGTTGTATTTATATGTATGCATATTATATATATAAATAACGTCTGGTATTGCTAACATCAATGGAAATAAAATGTTCGAAAGACTGTGTGACTCCCGAAGGGTCGTTTTTTTAAGGTGACAACTTTAAATTTTATTTACGTCTAACATAAATTTAAATAAAACATCTGTACCTTTACTTTTTGGATAAAAGTTGTATGTGTGTATATATATATATATATATATATATGCATGTCTGCGTGTGTGCGTGTGTAAATGAGTGAAAGAGGAAGTGTGTGTGTGTGTGCCTGCTTATGTGTGTTTATGTTTTTATGTCACTGTCTGTTTATATGCCTCATAATGTAGCAGTTCGACAAATAGAGATTGATCAAATAAGTGCCTGACTTTGAAAAGCATGGTCACAGTTTAATGACTGTAGCCTGTAAAAATAAAAGAATATTGTATCTTCATAGTTATCATTTGATTCCAAATATCTTGTTTCCAGAGATTTAGTGTTTATTCAAGTGAACATTTTTTTT
Source organism: Eledone cirrhosa (assembly GCA_964016885.1). Taxonomy (NCBI): domain Eukaryota; kingdom Metazoa; phylum Mollusca; class Cephalopoda; order Octopoda; family Eledonidae; genus Eledone; species Eledone cirrhosa. Next base: position 63,677,070 of record OZ024745.1, read on the forward strand.
GTATGATTTAAAACTAAAATAGTTATGCACGTTTACTAAGTAGAAATACAATTGCTTTTTTAATAACTGTTTCTACTTTTGGCACAAGTCCAGCAATTACGCAGTGCATTACTGGTACTTTATTTTGTCGACCCTGTAAGGATGAAAGGCAATGTTAACCTCGGCGGGATTTGAACTCAGAATGGAAACGGCCGTAACTCTATGCCTCAAAGCATGGCGTCCGACCCTCTACCGATACTGTTTTAATAATGAGGAATAAATTCATTTGTACGATCTAGTTTGTTTCGAGTCCTGATATCTTAGCTTACTTCTCTTGATGTTTTAGTGATAACAGTTAATTTCGTAGCGAGAGTAACAATTAAAAACAAAAAACAATAATACGAACAAAACTAATAGCATAATAGATGAAGACAAAGGAGTTTTCGACACTCTCTCTCTAATGATCGATATGTGAAATTCAATAAAAACGTCGTCGGATACTTATAGAAAAATATAGAAGAGAAAAGAAAAGTTTCGAAAACCCAGAATACTTTTAAAGATGGCCTGCTTCAGTGAAGTCATTGCATTGTCGACCAATTACCTTTCATAGCGACGTACTTAGCAGTACCAAGGTTGAGTAAATCCTGCTTAAAATTAATTCCATTGAATTTTTCAAGCAAAATAATTCTGTTAGCTAAAAATAGATAAAAGACAATAGATAATTCAATCATATTGATCTAAACATTTATCAAGGTCTACAATCTATACTTATTTATATAATGTTTCTAAAGATGATAATTCTTTTCCTTTCTATATATTTAATTATTTATTTTTCTATCTACCGTTCTTTCCGTCTACCTATCTATGCATTATTCACTAAGAGAATACAAATGACAACAATTATGGAAAGAAACAGATGTATTCCATATATTTCCCGGATTTTCAATTTCTAGTATTTGATTGGAGACATGTCTCTGTCATAACAGGAACTAAAGTTTTTTCGAGTTTGGTTATCTATTATCTAAGACTGAAACATTTAAGACATTCGTTTACCTTAAACAATGAGAAATAGCTTAACAATAAAGATTACCTTCACATTAAAAGTCTACTTTTGTAAAGTATAGATATACCTATATATATATATATATATATATATATATATATATATATATATATATATATATATATATATAAATGTATATATATATATATATATAAATGTATATATATATATATATATATATATATATATAAATATATATATATATATATATATATATATATATATATATATATATATATATATATATATATATATATATATATATATATACACACACATACACACACATATATATATATATATGTGTGTTTGTGTGTGTATGCGTGTATGTACATACATTTATACACGCAGACACACACATGCGTACGTACACACATATATATCCGGTTGACTTAAGACGTTAGGAAATTTTGAAATTTGACAAGTAGCAGCCCCAACGTAAAATGACTATAACAATAGTCAAAAGTCGATCACTATAACAGCTGAGAAAATTGGTTATTCCCATAGAGATGGAAATAATTTTCAGAGGCACCTTCAGGAAATCTAATCCCGTATATATCAAGTATTGTGTGATTTCGTTAACCGTTACCCTTAGGTGCTTCTGGACACCAATTACCGTCGTTTAGAAGATTTTACGCCAGTAGCTTGAATTGTTAATATCTGCCCTTTGATCGGGATCTGAGATATCCAGGGATCGATTTAAGACAGAAGCCTCAGTATTTTTTTCATCTACAGAAGTAACTTACCCGATTTACAACTATTATACACATTGTTGTTAGAGTCATTTACGATGAGACGGCTACATTTCAAATTTCAAATTTGTTCAACATTTTCTATGACAAGCCGATTTTCTTGACTGCTATTTATAGTAATAAAATATTGTTATAGTCATTTATATTGGGGCGGGGTACTACATTATCAATTATGTATATATATATATATAGGAATAAGTATGACCCCGACGGCAGAGCTCAAGCCGTTTCCACGGCTAATTCTGGACTAGTCCAGAATTAGCTGTCGAAACGGCTTGAGCTCTGCCGTCGGTGTCATACTTGTTCCTATTACCCACTCTACTACCTTAAGTATTGAGTACTTTGGTGCGTTATGGTTCATCTGGTTCCTTAGCACATTTCCTTCATTATATATATATATATATATATATATATATATATATATATATGTGTGTGTGTGTGTGTGTGTGCGTATATATATATACGTACACATACACATATATATATACACATACATATATATATATATATATATATACATATATATATATATATATATATATATATAATACAAGTGGAAGCTTAGTAAAATCGAAGCTTTGGCTGTGGGCAAGCAAAGTCGACCTACAATAGGAATGAGTTAGCAAAGCATTCAATAAGGGTAGGTCCTTAGAGTAATAACATACGTTTAAATAGCTTAACAAATTGAACATTGCGGTAGGCAAAACCCAACCCAAAGTAACGAAAGAACTAACAGGTTAAAAAGATACACCTGGACAAATCAAACGATATACGTTTAAAATGTTTCTATGAAATTGAAATCAGTTATCCAACTTACGTAACAGGCACGCTCGTGGTATTCCATGATCGAACAGAGTATTCATTTCATCAACAGGGATTCCGTTCTGCCATAAATCTGAGTGGACAAGCTAAATGCGGCCGCTAAGAATGCAGCCAGCGAACACTTAGTTGTGACGTGTTATTTCCAACAAGGGAAGCAACCCCCGGTTTTTGGCGGGTAGATTGAAAGTGTTAACAAAGGAAATATATATATATATATATATATGTGTGTGTGTGTGTGTGTGTGTGTGTGTGTGTGTGTGTGTGTAAACCCAAGCAGACATAGGGCGAGGTGATAAAAGCTGACCTCGCCCAATTGCACCTGTCAAAGACCATGACACAGGACCGAGATGTCTGGCCTTACGCAGGAATACGGAAGATATCCAACTGGCACAGGCAGTATCTGAAGCATATATATATATATATAGCATGCACCACCCTCCCATCCCCACCCAATCCTATACATCGCCCCATGAGGACAAGTTGAAGTATACATCTGGCTTAGCCTCCTGCAAACACTGTAAATGTGGTTGGCGTTAAGAAAGCATCCAGCCGTAGAAATAAAGCCAAAATCAGCTCTGCGTGAGCGAAACACGGTCCTCCGATCAGATATTTTACAACCCATCCTACCCATGCTAACGTAGAAAATGGACGTTAAATGATGATGATGATGAAAGGAAGTGAAGGCGTTGGCGAGATGAGAGAATACATTATAGCGTTGGTGTTATGCATTAAATGAAATAGAAAATATTACAAAGGAGAAACAAACAAGAAGTCACGTAAATAACGGGACAGCATACAACCAAATGCAAATAGCAATTTGGAAATACAGCAACATATAATAAACGTTTCAGATCATGAGGTATCTTTTGAGGATCTACTGTGTTTTAGCCCTAAGAATAGTAAACCTTAGCCCTGAGCTATACACCGTCATTGATGCCATTATAGGTCAGACGCCGTATCCGGATAATGATGAAGCAAAAACAACATACGGACGACAGGTGAGAAAAACAACATATGGACGACAAACACAGAAAAAAAGGCATAACAAAGGGCAGGCAAAGAGGTGAACTGGGCGAAGGAAGAAGAGAAAGAAATGCTTATTAATTGCCAGTAGAAAAAAACATTACAAACAAGCAGGTGCAGTTACAGAAGAGCTAGGATCAAACAGCCAGCTGTTTGTTATAGGGTGAATGGTTAAATGATCTTAGTTTCTTTATTCTTTTGAGGTATTTATTTTTTATCTCTTCTTAGTAATCGTTTCCTTATATTAATATTCTCACCTGTCCAAGAGACCTGCAGTTCTCAACTCCTTGCGAAGGTTGAATTCTAATGAAACTGTTTAAGTTCTTTAGATACTTAGGACAATATTTAGTTCTGTCATATGTTTCAGCTCCTCTATCCTCACACGAACACTAACATGGCATTCAAATTGGCTCACATATTCTACAGTCTTTTGTCATCATCAAGGTGTTCTTCCACGTTCCGTGATCGATCACCCTGGGCTTCGTTTCTCTGCATTTATTCTCAGTCACACTACCCACTGGCCAGTCACATGAATCTCTTCCGATAGTCAAAATTACAAGAGAAACTTGATGTCTGATTTACCAAGGTATTAAATTCAAGCCTACCTGGAATATTCAAAGCCTGATTTTAACAATATTCAATAAAGCCCTGTGTTGTATGGATTCAGTTCATTAACAACTTTCGATTGATGGCTGTTGAATTCCTTGATATGAAAATCAGGCGATTTGTCGCAATGCTTAGGCATTCTCCATCACCCCAGCACTGAGGCACTGAATAGTATTTGTAATATATTCAGTAATTTTACTGGAAAATATACTGTAGAACAAACAGAGATGTACTACAGTTTACTCACTCCAGGATTGTATCATGGTTTCAGATCATTCTCTATTAGCCATGGACGACTCAATCCATGGGAGAGAAAATAAGGAAAGGAAATTGTGGAAGTCAGTCGGATTGTGTGTATTGGTAATTTAAAGATAGAGCCTCATCATAGACTGTCACGTTAGTTTTTTTATGAGAATTACATAAACATTGAAGTGTTTGAGGAATACACAGATACTTACAATATATTTCAATGGGTAGGTTGATTAGATGATAGAAAAACTGTAATACTCATGCTTGAAATTGACAATGTCCATATAGCTTTACTTCATATATATATTCATTTTATTAAGTCTAAACTGAGTCTTGCTACACTGGAATTTCATCTGCTTCTCACTATTTACCCTTAATAAAATGAATATTCAAACTCTATTTCCGTATTGAGTACTCATTTCCAATTTCTCTCAGCCTTGAACTGCATACGGTCATGTATATATATATACAGTTGGGTGCGGATGCATTCATGTATATATGTGTGTGTCCGCATGTATCTGTGTGTTTCTAAATATATTGTTATATATATATATATATATATATATATATATATATATATATATATATATATAACGAAGGAAATGTGGTAAGGAACCGGGTGGACCATAACGCACCAAAGTACTCAATACTTAGGGTAGTAGAGTGGGTAATAGGAACCAGTAGGACCTATTACCCACTCTACTACCCTAAGTATTGAGTACTTTGGTGCGTTATGGTCCACCCGGTTCCTTACCACATTTCCTTCGTTATATATATATATATATTTGTGTGTGTGTGTGTGTGTGTGCATATATAGGTATATATATATATATATATATATATATATATATATATATATATATATATATATATACATATATATATATACATATATGCATATATATATATATGCGTTTATGTGCGTGTATGTGTGTGTTTATATATATATAGATATATGTGTGTGTGAATGCTAAATTAGCTTCATTACTTTTATTATATGACTCAATTCTGAGTTCCAATCCCGCCGAGGTCAACTTTGTCTTTCATCCTTACGGGTCGATAAAATAAAGTACCAGTAATGCACTGGATAATTGCTGGCCTTGTGCCAAATGTAGAAACAATTACTTGTATTATATGACTGATATTTTAACTGTCAGAAACAAAGAAAAATATATTTCCTCTGAGAGGTAGACGAAAAAAAAATTCAATTTTAGGCCATTTTTATAGGGGTGTCGTATGCTTGTTTGAATTGTTAAAATTAACCCGCTATTAGCTACAAGCTATCTGCTTTTAACTTCAGATATAAAATTAAAAATTTCACTTGTAAGGATTTACATAAGTCTTTTCTTTGTTTTCTTTTCTCTACTGCTGAATGAAATAGTGAAATTTTCGTTGAAATATAAAACAAAGTAAACAAAATAAAACAATATTCAAAATGGTAGTAATATTCTCTAAATAAGTGAAATCGAAGTCATTTTGTTTCATGTTAAACATTCCGAAAGCTAAAATGCCTGAACGAATTTTTTTATAATATGCTTTTGAAAAAAAAATTAACAAAGCATTGATGCATACTAATCTGTTAGTTGAATAACTCTGTCGTAAATTTGTTCGTCTTACTTTCTCTCCTCTTATTAAGAATACCTTGAATCTTTCGGGATATCGTCTCATAATTCGATAATAAGAGTAAATCCGAATTCCAGCCCCATAAAAAATGTTTAAAATAAAATAAACGTTCTATATTAGATCTATTGTTTCTCCAGTGATTAAAACTTTGCTACATATATTTTAAAAGAGTGTATATTTTTCATTAAAATTATTTCTAAGTGTAGGTATATGTATCTTATTTCATTCGTTTGTCTGCAAAAGCGTATATGTTTTATATGTGTGTAGATACAGGCAATCACACACAATCACACTAACTACTAACTCACACACACTTATCTGTGTGCTCTGAATTATATCAGAAACTAGAGCTATAATGGTTTGCCGACAGCCAAATTCTATCATTGCTTAATATGAATTTCCAACCTTTGAAATTTTAAATAGAATATACGCCCTTTTGAAGTAATTCTTTCATTCTTAAGCCATAAACCTCATAGAAGCTATCGATAACTAGATATTTCTTATTTTATTTAACGCCGGAAAATTTTAGATTTATTTAAAACAATATGAGGTATTTCATTAAAAGAAATAACTACTTCTGTAGTTAGTTGTGCCTATGAAATGGAAACGTAAAAAAAAAAAAAATGACCTATAATAAGTATGATAAGGTTGGTTCTTCAGCAGAATTTCATCGATATATTGTGTGACGAGGTGGATAATTTCTTCACACCGTCACTCTCCCAGGTACCCACTATGATGGGGAATACTAATTAAGAGGAATGTGAGAAGTAAAATGCCTCTATTAGGAATCGATCTGGGATGACAGACTAAGTGGTTCCTACCCCGAAACGCTCGAAAAAAAAATGCGAAGTTTAAGAATAGAAAAGGGATTTGATTTATGTGTGACTTGAAGGAGATGGAATGATAACCTCCTTGGATATGGTGCAGACGTTCACTCTCCATCACATAATAAAAGTATTTTTAATTATCTATACATGTATTTGGGATTAAATCATCTCATTAAATGGTTTTTGCATTCCGGCTGTACCACGCGTATGCCCGATTGACCAACATTCTATATAGTGTTTCCTTTTCAGTCATTCCACTAAGCAGCGCCCATTAACCCTTTCGGTTACATGGCCCGTGGAAAGCGGACGTGTAACAGTTCAAAGTCAATGAAACAAGCATAGACCTTAAGCAATTACTAATATGATTTGTTGAAGACCTGCTGCAGTGTAAAAACTTGGTCCGCCATACTGCGTCTGGAGCGAAGATAACACTGTTTGTCAGCTAGTTTAGACACCACAATATTCCTATATGTCTTTATCAGAGACCTAAAATAGACTTTACAGAGGAGGCTTAACAAGGAGTTCCTCTTTCATTAGAGCACTTCCCCTCTTCTCGCTTTTTATCAGAAATAAAATACCATCACCATTTATGACTTATAACATTTCAGGCAGAATTTCTTCCTCCCTTGAGACCTTGCCACATGTGAGCACCTTCCTTGCTCTGATGACCTCTGCTGATGCA
>OZ024745.1:63689695-63717195 GCA_964016885.1 Eledone cirrhosa
ATTCTGTTGAAACATACCGGGGGTACTTATGATATTTAATGTATAGTTGATGAAAAGCCATGTTAATGGATGGTTCATTAAGTATAAGTTGATGGGATATTAATATTACTTTGAAAGTTTCATGATTTTTTAAATATAGTATAAAGAAGAAAAAAAAACTTTTCATCTTCTCGGGGTTTTTGGGTTCATTCAACAACCAATTTTATGTGTGCAATTAATAAAAGCACAAGTAAAGGAATTGTGTTACTGGGTTAAATTTGTGATGATGTTCACAACACTTAAAAAAGTATAAACTTATATAAGCTGCATTACAGGGTTTTAATAATCATTATTAAAGTAGAGGGTTGTACGCACTGCTTTCTAGCATAGTTGCGTCCCTTTACGGTTTGAGTTCAAATCCCGTCGAGGTTAACTTTGCCTTTCATCCATACGTGGTCGATAAAATAAAGTACCAGTAATGTACTGGGTAATTGCTGGCCTTGTGCCTAAAGTAGAAACAATTATTAAAGTCTTACAAAACACATGGATTGATAAGAGTATCCAATTATTGTTATGCTGAAAGAGAAGTACGAAAGTACGTAATGGTAAATATTTAGCGAGAAAACAGTATTGTAATTCATTAACTATGGACAATGTCTGAAACAATCAACATGAACCAATTTAACTGAAAGTAGTAATTCATGATAGGATTATGCATAATATACATACAGGAGTCTAGCTATGAATCTTTTTCAGCAATGAACATGCCACAGATATCTGAATAGCTGGTGAGAATATCCAACAGTTAATTTGAAATTGTTATTCGTAACTGGTGGAAATTCCTGACAAGAATGAGATAATATGCATATGCTATTTTTCGTATGAAAAGTAAGCTGAATATCCACATTTGCATATAGTGCAAAGTTGACCGGCTGGGGATATTACTAATCTGAAAGTTATGTTTACTTAGAGATCCTTTTATTTCAAGTTGTGAGTTTATTCAGTAGTTGCATTTAAATACAGTAGGTAATTTTCTGTTTTTCATTTGTGTCTAATTCATCAAATAAAGCAATATGCTTTATATTGTAGGCAAGTAGTCCTGTGCTTAGTACTCGAATTTTACTACATCATGATGCTTATACAGAAGTTTCCACTCCCAAGCTCCGCTTATGTCTGCAGTTGTTTTTGTGACTGCCGTTACTAATTTGAAAATGTCACATAGAATTTGTGGAAATCTGCATTCGTCGACGAGGAAATCTCTGGGGCGATGAATTTTCTCCAGCTTTAATGTTCGAAAGAGATTTCCGATATTTGTTCCAAATCGCAGTGACACGCATCTGCCTGATAATAAACACATATTATGCGCTTCACAACAGTCTTTATTTGAAGTGAGTTGTTCTTGTTTGGGCATGCAGTATCAGAACCTATTGTACGGGACAACATTCAGATCTGATGCTTTCTTCCTAAAACACATATGATATATACAAAGAGACAGAAGATGTATCAATCACTTGAAAAGAGTATAGGTGCTATTCAAGCGTTATCATTAATCTGAAGGGCTCGACCTTTACTTTCGTAATAAAATTCATATAAGCACTGAATGAATGGAAAACAGTCAGAGTATATCCAACTTCAAAGCCGACTACAGAGAGACTTTACGTACTAATTCTATAAACAGGATTGTTCTAGAAGAATATTTCTTTGTCCATCACATGTTCATAAGGAGTACATCTTTGTCCAGAGTTTTCATAGACATATCTAAAGAAAATTATAAGGATTTCGGTGGTGTCTTCCGGGGAAGATGCTTCTTGACATATTCAGCATACAAAAATAATCGAATGTCCGCGTTTTCATGAATGGAAAATAGTCCCGCTATACATATTGACCGTAACCCCTATATAGTCCACTGAACAAGCATTGCTTTATTTCCAACAGGTCTTCTTTACCTTTCATCATTCCGAAGTTGAAGTCTAGTACAGGAGTGGATTCCTCCCCTATTTCTCTTTCTCATTTCCTTTCTGACTGTCACTCATTTCTTTGGAAGAAATCATGAATATTTTTGCATACATAAATACATACATACATGCATACATACATGCATGCATACATACGTACATGCATACATACAAACATACATACAAACATACATACACCCATTAATACATACATTCATGCATACATTCATGCATGCATACATGCATACATACGTACATACATACATACATAACAGTGGCTCACAATGTGTTTGCTGTGCCTGTCCTAACACCAACGTTTGGAATACTCAATTGGACGATAGACGAAATCCGAGCAGTTGATGTCGGAACTCGAAAAATACTAAACAACACCGGAGACTTCCACATCAACAGTGACACAGACCGCCTTTACTTGAAACGTAAGCAGGGAGGCAGAGGCCTAACATCAGTCCAGACAACATTTGAATGTCGCATCATATCTCTCCGACTACATATACGAATCTCGAAGCGTAGGAGCCCGTTTCTCGAGCAAGTCTATCTGTATGAAACAGAAAGATCATGAGAGTTGGGAAGGAACTCCACGAGAGATATTCCTTGTGTGATAATCAAAAACTCACACCCAGGGATCTCGCTCAGCAGTATAGCAGTGAATCCATGGATGAAAAAGTGCATACTTATCAGCAAAAATCATGCATGGATGTGTTGCCAGGAAGCTCCAACTTGAGAGTAATATAGATAAGGAAAGTAGTCTATCTTGGACAAACAACCGCTATATTGGCTCCAACTTTGAAGGATACGCTTTTGCAATCCAAGAACAGGAGATTAACACGAAATACCTGATTCACAAAAGAGATAGGGATGCAGGCAAAACACCTAGATGTGATAACAAGTCATCAGCAGCTGTCCAAAGATGTCATCGCGGTACTATCTACCTATGAGGCATGATGTAGTGGCCAAAACACTGTACAATGCAGTTCGTAAAAAAGATAGCCCCGGTAATAAACACATTAAAAGCTACAGCAATGTGGAAGACATCCATGTCCATAATATGAAAGAGTACTGGTAGAATGTTCCAGTAAAACCCCCAATAAAATGCAGGCATAACAGACCAGATATTATGATATGGGACAGGGAGAAGAAAGCATGCACAGTAGTGGAAATTAGCTGCCCAGCAGATGCCAATATAATATCAAGAATTAGTGAAAAGGAGAATATTTATGCAGAACTGATGAGAAATCTGAAGATACTCCACCCTGATTACACCTTCAGATTTATGCCTGTGATTATTGGGGCACTGGAGTATGTTAGTAACTGCCTCAATACAAATCTTGAGAAACTAGGCTTCACAGGAACTGAAAGAACACAACTAGTTAGGAAATTACAAGTACAATCCATTAATGGAACATTAAAAATATGTAAAACATTCCAAAAATGTTGCATTTAATTACTGCATATACATGAGTACAGATGCAAAGCATATACACATGCACACATACAACTCAAAACATATACATCCACACATACAATAACATCTATATCTACACATGCATGCATACATACATATCTACCTAGTTGATATTGTGTAAATTCCAATGAGAGAGTCTTGTGTCTATGTTAGAAACCGACTCTCTCTCTATTGGTAAAACTTTGTGAAATTATAAAACCAGAAGAACATACATACATACATACATACATACATACATACATACATACATACATACATACATACATACATACATACATACATACATGGTGGCTGCCAACTCGTTTTTGAGTACGGCCACTACTTTATATCCATGTAGGAGAACCCCTACTGATGCGCTGAGCGAGTGTGACTTTTTAGTCCAGCCAGCGACTTGAAAACTCTGGTACAAACACTACACATGTGACAATTACTGACACATAGTTCTGGGCCCATTGTACCCTGTGATCACAAGTGCAGAGAGATCTCCAGATATAAAGCAATGCCTGTGCCGTGAAGCTTGTATAGTGAGTAAAGGCACTGCACAAAGCCAGTCCCACTCTCTTAACCAAGATGATATTTACCAAAAAGAAGAACAAGTCAACATCATTGGATACCATTAGGGTTGCAGGTGCTATATCAGAGTTTTCCTTCTCCTAGAATTCTGCCTTGACAAAGGCTAAGGGGTTATCTATGTATACATACATACATACATACATACATACATACATACATACATACATACATACATACATACATACATACATACATAATGTTTGAGAGCATTGAAATAATTTATAAATGTTTGTTTCATTTTTATATTGAATTCTTTATCATGCAATATCTTAATGCTTACTTATACAGAAGCAAAAGACCAGTTCATGACCAAATTCCTTCTCATACAATGTGACCTATTAGCGAATCCAGTGCAACAGTGATTGAAATGACATGGTTATATCAAGTTTTTGACTTTGCTTGTGTAAACAAACTATGTTCAAGATCAGTAAGAGATTTCCTATTTTAGGCATAAAGTTTATGCTATTATAGCTAGAAGGAGAGGCAATTTTGCCCGTTTCCTTATTTTGCTGATGTCAAAAAAGTGCCGATAATATATGTAATATGTAATGTAATATTATCTACAACTGCCAATCTGTCAAATCAAGGCCTGCGAGGTAATGAAGTCGTTGTAAAATGTTTTCATTGACACCTATTACTTCTAAACCTCTCTCTTCCTCTTTCTTTCTTTCCCTTTCACGCTCATATATATATATATATATATATATATATATATATATATATATATATATATATACCACGATAAATATATATATATATACCACGATAAATATATACATATATAGCACGATAAATTAACGGAGCCATAGACACTAGTTATTCCCTGTAGGTAATGTGCTCAAAGGAAAATGAATCCTGAGCTCTTTAAAATACAATATGTTGAAAGGGTAACACACTAGAGGGAGGGAGGGAGAGAGGGAGAGAGAGAGAGAGAGAGAGAGAGAGAGAGAGAGAGAGAGAGAGAGAGAGAGAGAGAGAGAGAGAGATCGTGTGATATCAATAAAACAGGGAAAACCACCAGTGTATTGAATCTATAACCTATGGAAGGCTGAGTAGACACACAATAATTAAAAATATAAATTAAAATGTATATACGCACCTCTATAACTATATAACACGCGCGTACAAATCCAAAGAGATCTGTTTCGCCAGGAAGTTGTTGACTGAAATGGAATAGCCTGTGGGTCATATCGCGTACAATATACATTCCAGACAACTCTAAGAGAATCTAAGACGACCGTCCAGCAACACGCGGCAGAGAGATGTGACAGCGTGCGTAGGGCAGTGAACCAGTGGTATCTTAGGGACGAGCTGCTAGAAAAGGCACCCCAAAAACCACTCAAAGAAATGTGCTCAACCAAACAGAGAGAGAGGAAAGACTGTTTTAAGGAGCGAAATATCACGATAAATTAACGGAGCCCTAGACTCACGTTATTCCCTGTAAGTAATGTGCTCAAAGGAAAATGAATCGTATAACCTGATTAGTTCTTTCGTTACTTTGTTATTGTATGGTTGGGTTTTGCCTACCGCAATTTTCAATTTGTCAAGCTATTGAAACATTTGTTATTACTCTAAGGACGTACCTTTATTGAGTACTTTGCTACACATTCCTTACTGTAGGTCGACTTTGCTTGGCCACATCCAAAACTTCGATTTTACTAAGCTTCCATGTGTATATATATACATATATATATATATATATATATATATATATATATATATAGGAAAATGTATGACCCCGACGGCAGAGCTCAAGCCGTCGAAACGGGTTGAGCTCTGCCGTCGAGGTCATACATTTTCTTATTACCCACTCTACTAACCTAAGTATTGAGTACTCTGGTGCGTTATGGTCCATCTGGTTCCTTACCACATCTCCTTCGTTATATATATATATAAATATATATATTTATATATATATATATATATATATATATATATATGTATGTATGTATGTATATATATATATGTGTGTGTGTATATATTTGCGTGTGTTTGTGTCTGTCTGCGTGTATGTGTGTGTACACGCTGATTTACTGCAATGTTTTCGCCTACCAAATTTCACTCGAATGGTATCGTCGACCTGAAACTATAGTAAAGGACACTGACACTTGCCCAGGTTTCCAGCCGTGGTGCTCAACTCGAAACCATGTGTTTTCGAAGTGAACTCTTTATTCACATAACCATATATATATATATATATATATATATATATATATATATATATACAAATAAAGATTCAGCGAGAATCGCATTTCGGCGGGCAGGAAAAGCGAAACGAAAGGCAAAAATCAGAAATGATACTGGCAAAGTGCTCAATAGTTAAAAACCAGAGCTAAACAATGTGTTAAGAAGCGATACAAAACTGAAAAGGTGGTCAAGAAGGCATTAACCACCCAAGCCCCAAACCAAATCAAGCTAAACAGGTCAAAACAAAATAAAGGATAAAAAATAAATGATAACCAGACCTGGATTCCCGGAATTGCTGTTAAAATCCGATGTAGAATTTCTGTGACACCTAAATCAAAATACAGTCTGCTTAAAAATATAAGCTTAGGGTATAACGATCGATCAAGGAATATCACGTTATCAACAGGCATTTTGCTCTGTACTAAATAAGTGAATGACACGGTGGTAAGTTAAACCACGTGTGGAAATCACAAGGGGAATAACCCCAGATTTTGGCAATGTAATTCAGTTAGTGTAAATCATGCGAAAAATAGCATAAATACCACAAATAGAATAAGTTCTCAACCGAGTAGTTTTAAAATAAACTTATACAATTAACCTGTCAATAGAAATTATTAACAAGTTCATTGTAAGACACGGGAGATTAATACAAATAAAGATTCAGCGAGAATCGTATTTCGGCGGGCAGATCCCATCATCCGTATGGTTTTATGCTAGCACACTCGCACACGCACGCACACACGCACACACACGCGCGCGCGCGCGCGCGCGTGTGTGTGTGTGTGTGTGTGCGAGTGTGCTAGCTTAAAACCATACGGATGATGGGATCTATGAGTTGAGAATTTGCAATTATTTACTTTTATTCTTTGTTAACTCTATCTGATAAGAGATAGATAGATAGTAGGGACAAAAAAAGAGACATAGAGTAAGCGGGGAAAGAGAAAGAAAATGTCTTTTCTACACATAACATATAGTTTACAATCTACATAAAGGAAATGAGTGTTCCTTCAGTTAATGTTGAATTGTTGTATATATTATGTTATGTTAAACAGCTGTTCTAATATATAAATGCACACACACGCATATACATAATTACAAATATACATACACACACACATATATATATGTGTGTGTATATATATGTATATATATATATATATATGTATATATATATCTATGTATATATATATATATATATATGTATATATATATATACATTTATTTAGGTTTGTTGGTTCACCACTGGATAGAATTGGTCATTCCGTATGGTCAATCTTCATGTAATATTGTGGAGAGTACTCACCGTAGTGCAGTTCACCCGTCTTCGTTTGTGTAGTTGGTGGTGCTAATACGGAGTTAATTATTATAAATAAAATAACAGGAGGCTGGACTGGTGTAAATACTTGAAAAGTTTATTATACTATGATCATTTCAATGACCGGGTTCCGTATGAATCCGGTGATATCATCAGGTATTCAAAATATAACAAAGGAATATATAAAATCCATGGGTCCGAAAATCAGAGACAGAGAGGACGACTGACCAACTAGCTGCCTTCACCTCGGTCAGTCGCCCTCAAGTGATGGCAACTCGGTCTACTAATGACCATCTGATGAGGGGGCGAAAGCTTATAATGTACTACCACCTCTCCGTCAGAGAATAAAAAAAAAAAGAAAGAAAGAAGAAAAATCAGCGTAAGGTTCACACTACAGTCATGCTAGAGGACGCCGCGAAAAATGTTATTCTAGAGAACCCATATTTTAACAAAGGCATATATATGGGTGTCTGTATGGTCTAATGTGTGAACAGAAAATTGGAACGTTAACTTATGTTAAGAGTTATAGGATGAAATTAAATTATTAGAAAATTAATAGAAAATTAAATGTTTGTGTTGCGAGATTTATTTAATGAAATTACAGAGAGAGTCTTATATGAAAAAGTTTAAAGGAAATCTCGATAAGTTATCAAGGTGGGATAGAGTAAAGATAAAAGCCTTCGATTGTAAATCCCAGCCAGCACCTCCTAACTACGTGTCAGCCAGTTTCGAGTGGTATCGTCTAGCGAAATAAATGGAAATTAATTTTTCCGAGTACTCTAGGAACGTAACTATGATAGGCTTCGGGTGTGTTAGCGGGAAGTCAACCAGCTTCTACAGGCCATCGTCTATACCCAAACGAATACTATTAATTCACACAGGAGGGGTTTATTTACGTGCCAGCAGAGGGAGGCTTGATACAGCTACGGTTATGCCTAAGCCTAGAGTTTATAGGTATGAGTATAATGTGGCGGTCAAAACAGGCGGTGCGGCGGGCCCCGGCGCTGACTTTTCTTCTTTCTTTCTTTTTTTATTCTCTGACGGAGAGGTGGTAGTACATTATAAGCCTTAGCCCCCTCACCAGATGGTCATTAGTAGACCGAGTTGCCATCACTTGAGGGCTACTGACCGAGGTGAAAGCAGCTAGTTGGTCAGTCGTCTTCACTATCTCTGATTTTCGGACCCATGGATTTTATATATTCCTTTGTTATATTTTGAATACCTGATGATATCACTGGATTCATACGGAACCCGGTCATTGAAATGATCATAGAATAATAAACTTTTCAAGGATTTACACCAGTCCAGCCTCCTGTTATTTTATTTATAATAATTAACTCCGAATTAGCACCACCAACTACACAAACGAAGACGGGTAAACTGTACCACGTGGAGTACTCTCCACAATATTACATCAAGATTGACCATACGGAAGGACCAATTCTATCCAGTGGTGAACCAACAAACCTAAATAAATAATGCTCCAATAATGTTGAGCACTTCCAGATGTAATATTGAACAGCGGCACTGACTTCAGTGTACAGCTATTGCCAGCATGGGATTAACTGATCTACTTACCATTCGGATATTGGCTGCTCTGTGCTTTATCTACCGCCCACCCTATCCAATGCTGCTTCCTTGTCGGGAATATTCGGATTTCGACAAAATTCTACGTATTATACTTAAGCATGTATTGTATTGACTGAATTCTCTACTCTATACCACAGGACTTTTTTGTGACTCACACTGAATTCGGAGACCCGAACTTTACACTAGGTACCACCTGATACCATTCCATCTCTTCCATCCTCTATATCTATATGTACAACCTTCTATTATCTTACTGCAACTTGATCTATTTTGTATTTCGCCCTTTGCTTTGATTCCTCCGATATGTTCTTATATATTTCCGTCTTACTACATCACTACCCTAGCTATGACGGCGTTTTATTTATGTATTTTACTTTTTACTTTTTACCTTATTAATTTTTATTATATTACTTTTATTATATTACTTTTATTATATTATTTTTATTATATTACTTTTATTAATGTATTTTTTTTTTTTTTTTCATTTATTATTTTGTATCTTTATCTTTGTATTTTTATCTTTGTATGCTGCTTTTATTTGCGATTTTCTGCTTATTATTCCTTACTCAGGTCTTTATGCACCTTTCATAGCTCCCTACCCACCAAAGAACCACACTACTTATAACCTGGACTAACTGGGACTTAAAAATAATTATAGTCTATTTTCATTGGGTTTTACCACTTTCGACTGATGTGGTGGATTTCCCGGCTGCGCGCCGGGCGCTCGGTGAGTTCAGCCTTCCTTGAGTGCTTGGAAAAATAAAATTCCCCTCTTTCGGTAAACGAAATTACTCGGAGCTGGTCGATTTACACCGGGACCCGCCGTGCCGCCTGTTTTGACCGCCACATTATACTCATACCTATAAACTCTAGGTTTAGGCATAACTGTTAGCTGTATCATGCCTCCCTCTGCTGTCGCGTAAATACCCCCCCCCCCTGTGTTAATTAATATTATTCGTTTGGTATAGACGATGGCCTGTAGAAGCTGGTAGTCTTCCCGCTTGCACACCCGAAGCCTATCACAGTTACGTTCCTAGAGTACTCGGAAACATTAATTTCCATTTATTTTGCTAGACGATACCACTCGAAATAGGCTGATACGTGGTTAGGAGGTGCTGGCTAGGATTTACGATCGAAGGCTTCTATCTTTACTCTACATCCCACCTTGATAACTTATCGAGATTTCCTATAAACTTTTTCATATAAGACTCTCTCTGTAATTTCATTAAATAAATCTCGCAACACAAACCTTTAATTTTCTATTAATTTTCTAATAATTTAATTTCATCCTATAACTCTTAACGTAAGTTAACGTTCCAATTTTCTGTTCTCACATTAGACCATACAGACACCCATATATATGCATTTGTTAAAATATGGGTTTTTGGAATAACATTTTTCGCGGCGTCTTCTAGCATGACTGTAGTGTGACCCTTACGCTGACTTTTCTTCTGTCTTTCATTTTTTTTATTCTCTGACTGAGAGGTAGTAGTACATTATAAGCCTTCGTCCCCTCACCAGATGGTCATTAGTAGACCGAGTTGCCATCACTTGAGGGCGACTGACCGAGGTGAAGGCAGCTAGTTGGTCAGTCGTCCTCTCTGTCTCTGATTTTCGGACCCATGGATTTTATATATTACTTTGTTATATTTCGAATACCTGATGATATCACCGGATTCATACGGAACCCGGTCATTGAAATGATCATAGTATAAACTTTTCAAGGATTTACACCAGTCCAGCCTCCTGTTATTTTATTTATAATATATATATATACATTTATATATATATATATATATATAGAGAGAGAGAGAGAGAGTGAGCGAGAGAGGGAGAGAGAGAGAGAGAAGGAGAGAGAGGGTGAGAGAGAGAGTCTGTGGTGCTGAGACCACTAATCAGGGAGTCCTCAAAGCATGGAGAGATGCAAAGTGGGTATAAAAATATGTAAAACCCCGTCCGCGGCGCCAAGCGGTCAGGGTGTTACATCGCTCTCTCTCTCTTTCTCTCCCTCTCTCTCTATCTATCTATCTATCTATATATATATATATATATGCCCCTGTGGCTAATAAAGAAACATATATATATATATAAATACAAACGGCCTCCTAACCTTCGCACCTATCTGTAGCCTGCTCCAATTTATCCATAAGGCACCTATTGACATTTATCTTAATTTTTTTTTAAATAAAATATTAAAAGTTTGACGCTGTAGTTCTGTCACATGGCACAATCATCGCTGGTCCAGGTTTCTGAGAAGCATGGTAACTGTGCTCGTCTTCAACTCAAGGTACTGTACCATACCGGATTGTTCGAGAATGTCGAGAAATTCAACTGGATAATCGACAGCTTAGACATTGTCAACAACTTTTGTCGATAGATTTGTAGATCTGGCTACCCCCAGGGTATTCATTATAACTATATATGTGCGTCTGTGTGTGCGTGCGACTGTGTATACATACATACGTACATAGATGTATATATGCGTGTGTGTGTGTGTGTTTGTGTGTGTGTGTATTGTCAGACAGATTGAGAGACACCACTTGTGATAGAGAGGGAAGAGATAGTGTGAGAGAAGTTGAGAGAGAAAGATAAAAAGAAATGGAGTGAGGTAGAGAGAGATAGATATACAGAGTCAAACTATATGAATGTGTAAACCAACAAGAGTACCCACCACAGAATCACTGTGCTAGAAAGAGAAGTAAAATATCTCACCTCGCACTCCGACCCCTCACATTCCGTTTCGAAGAAAAAGTCGACGCGAGCATGTCGGTGGGGTCAGATTAGTTGAAAACACACGACAACGTTTAATTATTACAAATTTTATAGTGTTATTAGCGGTCAACGAACAAAGAAACTCCCTTTTTATAAGTACTATAGATAGATATATAGATATATGCCATGTGTCCTGATAACTATCTTTTTCCGTTCAGTGGATTTATATGCCCCATTATTATACTATATTATGTAGTCAATATTACGGTGGCGTTTCTATTTTTATTTCAATTATATATATATATATACAGTATATATATATATATATATATATATATATATATATATATATACACACACACATATATATATATACACACATACACACACACATATAAATATATATATATATATAAAATTGTTAAAGATAATCAGATTGTTAACACGTTTAATATAGTACACATACAGTACACATCATGAACATCATTAAATCAACTATAGAGGGGAAGGTTTAACATTAATGATATTCGTAGAAAATATGATATACAGGTATGCTTAACTAAATTAGACTAAGACACAGTATGGAAACCGTGTGGGAGACTTGGCTTTCCTCGATATCTTAAGACGTCATTCGACTAAACACAAGGTGACGTGACAACAGACTCGTAATTGGGTAGCCAATGTAAATAATCATTTAAGAATAAAGTCGAAAAAGAAAATAAAGGCTTCGCAGCGCATTCTGATCGCTCTGCTCTGTGCTGTCTATTGGCATTATACAAAGAAAAGGTTATCAAGTGCAATATGAAGACTCAGAGGAGCTGAAAGCTAAGCTACTCGTAAAACAAGGTTACCAGGTACACTCTCAGTCCATAAAAAGGGGGTTGAATGTTGTGTCAAGTTAATCCTAATAGAACATTCCTCCCAAAGTATATTCCACTGACACAATTAATAACGTTGAAACTCTATCTCACAGAAGCAAGCATAAGAAAACATATACTGTATATTATTGTATGCTTTGGTAGGTATGGATGGTGTGGTGTGATATACAAATGACATTTATAAACCATGTATGTATGTATATATATATATATATGTAAATATATGTATAAAATCTATCTATCTATCTATCTATCTATCTATCACACTCTCTCTCTCTCTCTCTCTCTCTCTCTCTCTCTCTCTCTCGCTCTCGCTCTCTCTCTCTCTCTCTCTCTCTCTCTCTATATATATATATATATATATATATATATATATATATATATATATATATATATATATAAAGTACACTATCATATATAAAGCTGGGTTAGGTTTTGTATTAGAAGCAGATACAAGCCAAAGTGCTTCACTATTTCAAGGATCCAGATCAGGGTGGATAATAATATTAATGAAACATTCATACAGCTACAGTTTTATTATCAGTTTATTAGTAACATTTTTTACTTGTCTAATAAAAGGTCACAAACTTACAGCTGAAGATTATTATCTATTATAATCGCTCGAGTATTTTTTGTTGGGGAGGAATGGTACATGCTTTATTTCTAATATTGGCAAATTATTTTATCCCGTAATCTTCCACTTTCACTAATCTGTTATTCATTTTTGCATTGGCATGCATTGTGCTAATAGGGAACAGTTGGGTATATCGACACCTGATGATAAAACTTAACGACGACACTTGGTGCACTATGAAATTTGAACTCAGAGTGACGGAACTAAATACCAAAATAATTTTTTTCAAGTGCTTCACGAATTCTGCCAATTTGAAACTTGAGAATTTCGCATGAAAATGTGAAAAAGAAAGTTTGGCTTTACATCATAAGCGATTCAATATATATAACTGGTCCTAAGCGGCGAATTTGCGAGTCGGATAAAATACCTCAGTATTCGTTTCAACGCTCTAAATTCAAATCTGGCCATGTCAACTTTGCATTACATTCTTCTAGGGTAGTAAAATATCATACCAATCTACTAGATTGGTACGATATTTTATCAATGCTAGAAGAATGTTAAATAATTATTTAACGGTCGGATGGATTATCACACCTGTGTTGTTGCTGCCAGCTGCAAATTCTACTCCTTTCTGCTAAAGATTGGGACCGGCCGATTATATCAACAATTAAAAGACATTGTTTCCCGTAGAAAAAATAATAGCGACACGTGTTTTAGCCAACATATTGACTTGATATTAGATGTGATCTATCAAATTGTTTAAGACCACCTAGCAAAAATTCAAGCTCACAAGTTTAAGACATTAAGTATTCTACTGCATAGTGTTGCTCTCAACAGTCGCCAACATACTGGAAAAACATACTACCGAAATAGATTACATTTCTTCAAAGGAAATTGACCGCCTATCACTCGATTATTTTGTCGGTATCAAGAAGTGGGAAATCGTCATGTCCTCCTCAGAACTAAGAATCAGTTCTTTTTCTGGCATAATTCTAACGGTGTGATATCTTTTATAACACCAATTGTTTACAGAGTGTACTTGGAGCAGTTTATCGCCGCACTAAAATGAAGAGGGTTTATATAGTGTTCGTGATGAAGAAGCCCTCGCCACATTTTTCCACATGTTTCTAACGGCTAGATGCTCTTCCTAACACTAACCACGATAAAACTTGTTCTAGAATTATATCATCGTGGCTTCAGCATTATGAAGATTGACGGACATTAATCTGACTAAAGTTACCTGGCCATGCCGTGGAGAAAGGGTGCCTTCTTCCAGGAAGTCATGTTTGGTGAAGAGAAGGGGATAGGTTTGTTAAGATTAACGACGTGTATACAGTGGAATAAAGGGCGATGAGAAATGAAGAAAATGTATGTATGTGTGTGTGTGTATTTGTGTAGTGTGTCTGTGTGTTAATAAAGAGTGTGAGAAATACAGAGGAAGTAAGTGCAGGAAGATATCTATCAATCCATCAATAACCATTTGTGCATTGCACATTATCAAATAAATTCCAGTTTTTATTTCGCGCAGAGCAGTTTCAAAAGAATAATATGTGTATATCTATACACACACACACACACATACATATATATATATATATATATGAAAGAATTTTATGTTCTGATTCCACAATATCTATAAGTATATTTTCAAAAGCCCTCCGATCTCATGAAAACTGAAATTGATTTGATATTGTGCAACGCATAAACGATTAATGAAATAGATCTTATATATATATAATAAATATATATGTGTGTGTGTGCGTGCGTGTGTATCTGTGTCTGTGTGCGTATGTACCTGTGTGTGTGTATGTGTAACATATATATATATATGTATATAGCGTGAATAAAAATAACCAGGATTAAATTACATTAAATTATTTATTTGATTTACGAACGTTTCAATCAATACAATAGAAAAATATATTTGAACTGTATTGCTTTCATCAGTATTTATTAAACAACATCAATAAGATTATTGTTTACCAAATATAGACCTACCAACCTCTACAAACGCAGGCGTGGACTATCCGGAGAAAAAGTGCCCAAAACGGCAAGAAATTAGGTAAAATGGGGACATTTTCACAAACAGAAGACACCTCTCACCCACCACAACGTGGGTGGGAGATCTCCCCGACGGACCGGGAGAGTTGACAGGTCTGCAACTATATGTTCGGACATTTCAATTGCGAAAAACGTAAACAAAATTAAAATACAGTTATGAAAACGTTAAAATTTATGGAAGACTAAATACGCAATTAAAATTCATTAGTAATAAAGATATAACGTATAGTAACTAAAATAAAACGTATTTTGCTTGTCTATTACAAAATAATGCACATATACTACACAGTAAAATAATGTTAGATGAATACAACTAAAGCTTATAAGATTAATAATTGTTTCTACCTTTGGCACAAGGCCAGCAATTACCCAATGTATTACTGGTACTTTATTTTATCGACCCCGTAAGGATGAAAGGCAAAGTTAACCTCGGCGGGATTTGAACTCAGACTATAAAGGGCCTTAACACTTTGCTGCAAAGCATGGCGTCCGAACCTCTACCGATACTGCCAATCCACCGCCCTTAGCCAATCCACCGCCGCTTATAAGATTAATAATTGTTTCTACTTTAGGCACAAGGCCAGCAATTATCCAGTACATTACTAGTACTTTATTTTATCGACTCCGTAAGGATGAAAGGCAAAGTTAACCTCGGTGGGATTTGAACTCAGATCATAAAGGGACGTAACTCTATGCGAGAAAGCATGGCGTCCAACCCTCTACCGATACTGCCAAACAACCACCCTATTATAACATTAATAATGTTCATTAATTAATAACTATTATAAAATTAACATTAAAAGAATATATTAAGAACAATGTCTAGTTACTAAGAAACTGATAACTTAAAACATATCAATACAGGAGAACCTTTTAAGAATAAGAAGTTAAGTGTAAAGTAAATACAGAAATATATACATATATATATATATATATATGTGTGGGAATGTACATATATATATACAAACATATATAATTAGATAGTGAAAATAGTGCCAGTGTTGTATTTTGGCTAAGTAAATTAGCCTAATAAATTTGGAGTTATACAACCCCACAGAAATGGAAAAAATGAATGAGCATTAGCGTACATGGGACACGAACCCACTTCTCTGGCTACTATAGCCAGTGTGTTACCATTACACTAGTACGCCACACACACACACACACACACATTAAATTTTGAAGCTATATAATCATAGTGTATGAATACATATATATATATATATGATACAGAGCTTTTTCAGCTGTTGTATATGAATATATATATTTATACACACACATATATATATATATATATATATATATATATATATATATATATATATATATATATATATATATATATATATACATATATACATGTATATATACATATATATATATAGAGAGAGAGAGAGAGAGGGAGAGATATAAATAAATATATATATATATATAGTATTAGTTATACTACTTATGGTTATGTAAACACAAAACCTTAAGCAGTTGTAAGTATTTTACACACACCCTAAATAGTGGTAGGCAGTAATGTATTACTACCTTATTACCAGTAAGTTAAGTAGCTCAATGTAAAAACATCAGATGATTTACAGAGCAGTTATATGAAATATAAGAATCAAAGAACTGTTCAAAACATTATTGTGCTTACAGCTGTTTCCTCCAAACCGAGGTTTGGATTCTTCGGAGCAATTTATTAATGCATGGACAGTTATATGACCTCCTTTTCAGCCGAGAGACATACCAATACATATTCAAACATTGATACATATTCAAACATTGTGGGTCAACATTCATTACAGAATTTAGAGTGGCAGTACACACTTCGAGATTACATTTATATTAATAGGTACAATCAAAAATCAAAGATATAGGTTAAAGTACAACATGAAGATAAGTGGTTATATAGTGCAAATGTTATATGTGTGGCACGCATGTGCGTCTTGTTTATATAGTGTGGCAGAGAGATATGTGTGGTAGAGGCACTTAGGTAGGTAAATAAGAGTGTTAGGTTGGTAGATCTGGTGGCAAAGTCTTTATATGATTGATATAGTCTGTGTGTGGAGAAATATTATAAGCATTAAAGATAGTGCAAGCATTAAAAGTGTTATAAGTATTGGAGATGCACAGCGCAGGGATGTCAAGTAATTCATGTACTTCGGTATTTTCATGGTCAAGGGAGTGTATATTTCGATTATATGCCTTTCACATAATCCAGGACAA
The DNA here is from genome assembly GCA_964016885.1 of Eledone cirrhosa. Taxonomy (NCBI): domain Eukaryota; kingdom Metazoa; phylum Mollusca; class Cephalopoda; order Octopoda; family Eledonidae; genus Eledone; species Eledone cirrhosa. The sequence continues at coordinate 63,707,220 of OZ024745.1, forward strand.
TCCAGTTAGAGGACAATCCAGTTAGAGATCGTAGTCTGGTGTTCTTTAGTTCAATGGCGTCTCTCGAAACGTAACACCCTCCTGTATCGAACTAAAGAACACCAGACTACGATCTCTAACTGGATTGTCCTGGATTATGTGAAAGGCATATAATCGAAATATACACTCCCTTGACCATGAAAATACCGAAGTACATGAATTACTTGACATCCCTGCGCTGTGCATCTCCAATACTTATAACACTTTTAATGCTTGCACTATCTTTAATGCTTATAATATTTCTCCACACACAGACTATATCAATCATATAAAGACTTTGCCACCAGATCTACCAACCTAACACTCTTATTTACCTACCTAAGTGCCTCTACCACACATATCTCTCTGCCACACTATATAAACAAGACGCACATGCGTGCCACACATATAACATTTGCACTATATAACCACTTATCTTCATGTTGTACTTTAACCTATATCTTTGATTTTTGATTGTACCTATTAATATAAATGTAATCTCGAAGTGTGTACTGCCACTCTAAATTCTGTAATGAATGTTGACCCACAATGTTTGAATATGTATCAATGTTTGAATATGTATTGGTATGTCTCTCGGCTGAAAAGGAGGTCATATAACTGTCCATGCATTAATAAATTGCTCCGAAGAATCCAAACCTCGGTTTGGAGGAAACAGCTGTAAGCACAATAATGTTTTGAACAGTTCTTTGATTCTTATATTTCATATATATATATATATATATATATATATATATATATATATATATATATATATATATATATATATATGTATATATGTATATGTATATATACATATATATATATATATATATATAGTGGTAGAACACTGGAAGGTAATATCCGTAGTGGTAGAGTACTCAGTCCATGGGACGAGTTAGGTAGAAGTGGTTCCACAACAGTTAGTTCACCATGCCGAAAACAATTGTTTCACCTTAGCGGATCCTAATGGACATGGTTATATGGAACAGGAAGGACAACCGTACGAACTCGCATGCGCAGAAACAGTCACTCCACTCAGGCAATACTAAATTGCGTGCGAGACGTGTAAGGGAGATAACTGCGAAAGTTCGAAAGTTTCTAGTTGATAAGAAAATTAGGATGTTGTAGTTCAATCCGGAGCTTTGTAGTTATGTAAGAGGTGTTTTCAGACGTGTGGACAACGTGTGAAGAATTCATTTCTTGAGTTTAGGCAATCGCTATTACGTAAACTCTTTAGAATAGTTATTCGTTCACCAATATATAGTCCACACGACGGATTGCCCTTTACGTATGACCTGGACTTAGTGATGACTTTCCATTGAATGGAGTAGTCTATACTTGAGTCCTTGAGGGACCATACGTGGCTCGCGAGTTTCGTCGATGAACATCTGTCCGGGTACCTAAAGGTCGACTGGTGGTTCAGGAAGCGTTCCTTAAATCGGCCCTCTGCCATACCCACATAGGATTTGACCTCCTGTGGTTGATTTCGTCGGTTGGAAGTGACTACAGCTTCATAAACTACAGTGGGTGTGCTGCATTGCTGTTGAAGGGGACAAGCTTCGGGCTTACGGCAAGAGCACTCTGGTGGGGTGCTGCTCTTAGGGCTGTTGGTGATGTGGGCCTTCATGTTCTTAGCGCAGGAGTATGCTAGTTTTACTTTGTGTCGGTTAAAGATGGAGCGGTATTTACGACCTATGGGAGAGTGTCTATCTAAGAGGGATAGGAATGTTTTGCCTACATTGGTTTTAAGGTTGAGTGAGAAGAAAGGAGAGAACCAGATAGTTTGTCTATTGTTATGCTTTGTTTTCCTATTGCTGTTGCTGTTAGTGGGAGAGTAAGTGATAGGTTGCGAGAAGCTGAGATGAACGAATAAATATTCTAAACAAATTACGCAATAGCGATTGCCTAAACTCAAGATATGATTTCTTCACACGTTGTCCACACGTCTGGAAACACCTCTTACATAACTACAACAACATCCTAATTTTCTTATCAACTAGAAACTTAAATAGCAATTGTGTATACCATTTATGTCAATACTTCAGTGCTGCTTCGAAAACTATACTTTTACAAAATCATCGGCTTTTTCAAAAAGGGGGTTCCTGTCCCCAGGGGTCCCCTACCCAATATGTGCCAATTCTGAGAGTCCACATTCATCTGTAGGACAAACGTAGCCCATGTGTCAAGTTTTGTGAAAATCGGTTGCGAACTCCAGAAGTTATGACGTTTTGTTGCATTGCACTGCAGTGCTTCAGTCGACTCCAAGGAAGTGGTTAAAGTGGTTAAAGGGGTTATCTGCCGGGGTGGTGGTGGCTATAATCAATATCTGGAAAAATAACAGTACCCATGACCATCCGGAGTACATAAGTAACCTATGTCTTAAGTTTGGTGAAAATACTGTAGAAATGCATAAGGTTTATACATACGCGCGTGCGTTCATGTGTGTGCGTGTGTGTTTGTGTGTGTGTGGGGGGGGGGGTATGTATTTGTGTGCGCGTATGTATGTGTATGTCCGTCGGGGCATACGTATGTACTGGCCTAAATCTTCACTATAACTTTTACTATTTTAATAACCTCTGTCATTTTCGTTTTCAATTTTATTTACATCATTCTTAAACTCCGGGGCTGGAAATCATTCTGTTATTTTAAATAGAATATTAGTCTAACGACTCCATTTATACCATAAACTTGGTCTTGTCTTTGCATGAAATTGTTCTTCACGCTCCACATAACGACGTATTATCCTCGCTTTTTTCCCGTTCATTGCCAGGGAACGTCTTCATGAACCAAAATATCGTCTTCCTGTTTTTGTTCGGCTGCAACGTTTCTCGAAATAATTACTTCTGCGTTCACAGACTACTCTCAGTTCAATTTGAATGGGAAATTCCTGTTTCATCGATTTTCTCCGTAACCATGGAAGATTGTAGCTTGAAAGTCAACCCAACGCCCTCTCCGGTCATTCTGCATAACTGTGTAAATTTTCGCTCTATTCCACCAAGCCGTTTCGATGTTTATCCGACTACACCTACATATACAACGTCCGACCACCTCCAATTTATATAGTAGATTTGTTTACATATGAATGACAAAAAGAAGAGTACAAAACTATACATGAATTGTTTCTACTAAACCTTCAATTTAAGACACAACCTACATATTTGATAGGACTCCAGCTCACTTATTCTTCTTCTTCTTCTGGAACATTGGGCTGCGAGCCACCCCACACAACGCCATGTTCTGAGTCTGCTTTTCAACTCCACCGTGATGCACGGTGCCTCATGGTGTATCTAACCATTTTTTTAGGTCTTACTACGGCTGATTTCTTCCAGAGAGAAAAAAAGAGATGGAAAAATGCAGAGAAGATTCATCCCCGGAGGAATAATAAAAAATGTTTACACTGCACATTTCATTTTTTCTAAGCTAAAGCTGCCGATCCAAAATCAGTAATTCAACTCCCTGAAAACTTTCAAATACATGCTGTTCTAGCATGACTATTATGCTAAGGATAAGCTGTCCACAAAGTAAGATTTACTTGCATATCCCCGCTCATAAAAACACATAAATACATGCATACATACATTACAGTTGATATTTTTTTTATTAAAGCGTTTTCATATTATATATATATATATATATATAGTGACAAAACATAAGTCAATTGCATGAACTCATAATCCTTTATTTACTGCTTTATTTGTATGAAATTGTAAATAAGACAAAAGTATTAGAACAGGATAGTTTTGGGGCCCCAGGGACCACATTTTTCAAGTTAGAGATTTGAAACCTCGTCTATTTGCTTCCTTGGCACTTTTTACATAGGTGTGTAAATTTTCATGTTAGTCCGATGACGTCTACTACTATTTAACAATGCACATCTGAATTTCAACCACTACCCATTTCACAAATATATATTAGATATATATATATAGGAACAAGTATGACCCCGACGGCAGAGCTCAGGCTGTTTCGACGGCTATTTCAGTCCAGAAATAGCCGTCGAAACGGCTTGAGCTCTGCAGTCGGGGTCATACTTGTTCCTATTACCCACTCTACTACGCTAAGTATTGAGTACTTTGGTGCGTTATGGTCCATCTTGTTCCTTACCACAATTCCTTCGTTATATATATATATATATATATATATATATATATATATATATATATATATATATATATATATATATATATATATATATATATAAAATAAACGTATGAAACAATCACAGGGAATGATTTGTAAAAGTGTGTAAGCACACATAGCTAGGTAGGTAACTAATTAAAGTTTAACTAGAACTTCAAAAATAGATACCTTATAAATTGATTAATCTTCCTTGTATATATTTCATTCAAGAAATATATTTCACCATTAATCGGTCGGTAAACCACAGTAGCCAACTCCCGTATATATATACATATATACATGTATATATGAAATCTTGCTTCCTGAAGATTTCATCTGAATGAAACAGTACTAGTCCTGTAGAAGCTCCTTCTATAAAATAAAAAAAAGTTACTCTGCCATGTATTGAGTACCTTACTTACTGTGGTTATCCCCGACTCAACCCGGGACCTACGTATATATATATATATATATATATATATATATATATATATATACATATATATATATATATATACATATATATATATATACATATATATATATATACATATATATATACATATATATATATATATACATATATATATATATATATATATAACGAAGGAAATGTGGTAAGGAACCAGGTGGACCATAACGCACCAAAGTACTCAATACTTGAGGTAGTAGAGTGGGTAATAGGAACCAGTAAGACCCCTTACTGGTCTTACTGGTTCCTATATATATATATATATATATATATATAAATAAATATAAATATATTCATGTGGGCTGAAGGATTCTCTTGCTATAAAATGAATCCATGTTTTTCTGTGTTTTTCTTTTTACATGCAGTTTTGGCAGTGTAACAATCCCATTTCGAAATTGTAATGTCTAAAGGTTATATATTTGAGTATTTGAATTGCAGGAAGATAATGAGTAGAGGGTGGTTGTACAACATTCTTACAAAGTCAAAACAAACAAACATTCAGCTGCTGCGAAAGCACGCTATTCTTTATTTATGAAACTCACCTTCATCTAACACGACAATGTATTCTAATACTTGACCAAAAAGAAGTTGCCTAATATTGCTTCCTAGATTCATAAATAGAAACAGGAATGCATTTGTGTGAATAAGAATGACTGGCATCCAGAGACAAAAGTAACCGAAGTGTTGTGAATTAGCACCAACGAGAATTGAAACTATGTCTTGGAGCTCGATCCTTTCATGCTGTATCCTATGAAATTTTCCACATTAATATTGTTAGATTTTGACACTTTTGACCTATTTGTATAAAGTAGTTAAATTAGATTGATGTGTGATATTCTCATCTTTCTCGAGGATATTACGAAGATAAGTGAAGTGACATGACTTCAAACGTTCAATGAAACAGTTGCTCTCTAATTCGGCTGGCCTTCCCGTCCCCATCTAAACACTAGTCACACAAAATGTCAAGAATTATGCACCACCCTAACCCTCACCTTACAAAATATATGAGTATAAATTTTGGAATAGAGTGTATTAACATTATTTAGAAGAAAAGAATCCAAACCACCATATATATATATATATATGTGTGTGTGTGTGTTTGGCTGTCTGTATGTGTTATCATACACACACACATACACATATATATGTATATACACGCATAGCTGTACGTAAAATAATAATATGTATTGCTAGATTGCCTTATTCTTGCAATACCAATTGTTTTGTAGACTTTAACTAATACGTCTATCTTATCATATCCGCTAGAGAAAATAACGAAGGAGGAAATTATGGCTGTTAAGCTGGAGATTATATCCTCATCTAACTGTGATATATCCAACGAAGCTGCAGAGGCACTGGCAAGGGAGAACTTCAGCGAAATGCTCGTAGGATTAACCAAACAAATGACAGTAAGAATTAAAACTAACCCGGTTCAAATTTTAATTTATCTAAATATCCTCGTAAATATAATTAAAATCTTCCTGTCTATCATCCACAACGCATATAAGTATCTTATGGTTTCTAATTCACATAACATTTTGTATAGCTATTCCTGCCTCTATATCATTGTATCCCACTTTAACCCATAAACAACAGGTTTATGGTGTAACGTGCAAAAGGCATTAAACCTGTTTGCCAGCACCGAATCATGACTATTTTTCTATGGGTATCTCATGTCCCGCAAATATTGGGAATGATAAAACAGAATGACTATCACATCACGGAAATGTGTAGGCTTAACAAACAATAAGACTAAAAGGAGATACGCACTACTTAAGATGCAAGAATATGAATACATCTATCTCACTGCTATGTTACTCTTGTAGCAAATGACTTCTGCAATATCACTTAGTGCATTATTGGGAGAACACCTTATACACATGGAAATCGCAGCTATTAGTTCAGCCCCATGGACATATTGCAGTATCTTGCAATATCTAATACAGAAAAACTAATATGTCGCTGCGTTGCCATAATTGAAACTTTCTGTTAAATAATTTAAAGCCAGTGACACCGAATATACCGCAAAGAGCACCTTAGTTCTAGCTGATCCGTGTGTCTATGCAAGTTAGATAAATTTTCTACTGCTTGCACTATCACAACTCACGATCGACAGACACATGCAAGCAAGTAATATGGGACCACTGTCGATTCTATATACATGGATGTGCATATCGCAAAATTGTGGTTTGTTTTTATTAAACTGCTATCTACCACAGGTGACAGAGCGAATGATGTCGTTCGGTTTTTCATGTTACCACTTGGTATAACGAACAAAATATTTTTTTTTTTACCAGTCAACTCGAAAGCCAGCCATATATTTGCTCTACGTTACTTCGGTCCTGGCTCATGTGATGAATTCGACGTACTTGTTTACATCTATAAAACCGTTAGAAAATACTATAACTGTTACTATATGCACGTACACACACTCACACAGTTACTCTGACAGGCCAAATAGGAAAGTTTTAATTAGCAGATTTTATTGTTACCTGACGGCTCCCCACCTGGAGTCCATTAATGATAATGCTGCACGCTGATCAAGAAAATAACAACAATATTGTTTTTCTTACTTTGTGTAAGAAATTGATATTTACACCACCATTTATTCTTTACAGAATAAAAGCTAGAATGCAATAAACAATAACAACGATGAACCAAAAGAAAAAAAGAAAAAAACTTGAGCATTATCAAGGCACAGTTCAAAATAACACTTGGAATTTTTTTAAAGGAATTATGAATAACAACAGCAGCTACAGTCGCAGCAGCAATATATATGTGAAGTTTGACTGAATAAAGTTAATTTTCAATTTGGTAATTCTTCTTCTTCTTCTTCTTCTTCTTCTTCTTCTCTCTCGTGAGAGTGTCATAAGGGGTAGGGTCCCCATAAACTCTTCCCAGCGAGACCTATCAGAAGCAACCGTCTTCATTTGATCTGGCTGGATTCCCAAGCGAAGCAAGCCGAGCTTAAGGATGTTAACCAACCATCTTGATCTAGGTCTACTCCCGGTTCTTCTGCCGGTTTGTTTTGCCCGTAAAATCTCTCCATCAATTCTTCCCTGAGACATCCTAGTCCGTAATATTGGAGCTGTAACCTCTCAATTGGCTGCACAGCCGACCAAATATTCCCACTGTGGCAGGACGTGCGAATACCTGAACTTATATCAGAAACATGTCTAATTTCTATAAAGGTTTAGTTTTGCTCATTTTATTTTTGTTTTTGTTATTGAATGTCAATTATATTGTACACTTACAATTGTATTTATTTTGTTCTTGTTTTTGTTTGTCTTTCTTTTGTTGTTATAAATACCAGTGCTACTCACATCATATATTGCTTGTATACATTCTCTCTTACTGTTATCTCTTTCTTTCTTCCTTTATAAATATCAGAAGCGCTAGAACGTTTGATGGAATGCTTTGTGTACTTTATTTTTGAGTTCTTGTGCTCATGATATCTGATTTTGAATCCCACTGAACATTGCTTCTCACTTTTACGAGATCGATAAATAAAGTACCATTCTAGATTGGTGAACTGCAGGAGCTATATTTGTTTCTGACTCTCTGCATTCTGAATTCGAAATCCTGCCGCACCTATTTCTTTTATATACATAATCTGTCACCAAGCTCAACTTACCAAATAATTTAATGGCAATGTATAAGCAGATTCATTTGTTCAACAGTTTATATTTTGAGTTCAAATCCTGCCACGGTGAACATTTCCATTTCTCATTCGGAGCCAAGTAGAAGTAAAATACTGCGGTCTTTATATTCATCACTTTACCCCTTCCTCAAAGACCTTTGGAAGACGTCTTTGTCATTATAAATCAATTTATAAACATCATTTTATTTAAGTATTATCCTGGCTTTCATAAAGAGTAAAATGTTGTCCCTATACACTTCTCATGTCCTGGTGAGACTAGTAAAACTGTTGTGGTGAATCCACGTCACATCAGCTTCAGCTTCTACAAGAGAAAAGGAAAGGAATATCAGGTGATTGATTTTATGGGAAGGAAAGTTTCGGCTTTGCATTGCCCCATTAATTTTTCATTTGACACAAAAAATATTATAAGATTGGAACGATGGCACATTATGACTGCTACTAAATTTAGAAATCATGAAGCTAAAGGATTGTAAAATAAATTCAACTTAGAAAAATATATGGAGCCTAGAATTTGAACCTGTTGACAAGAAAAATTGATCTAAACAACGCAATGTATTCATTCAACTATATTCATTTATGTTCATTTTTTTTTTTTTGTTAGAATAAGAACTACCTGAATAATTGGCACAAGGCCGGAAATTTGGGCAGGCTGAAGTTGATTATATCGATTCAGGTGTTTAAGAGGTACCTATTTTGTCAAGTCATATAAAGATTAAAAGTAAAATTGATCTCGGTGAGATTCGAACTCAGAGCATAATATGATGCACTAATGATATACTAGGTATTTCCTCTGATTAACTATCGGTTCTGCTTATATGCCACTATTTGAAATTTTGTTTATAAAGAGATAGTTAAAGTCTTTTTTATTACGGGAGTAACATAATTGAATGAATCTATCCAAATACATACGGATTTTCTAAAATCCTGATTATTGAAAATATGCACACTCGTCGAATTTGAACACTGCAAAACGAGGACAATATGTAATCTAATGGTATGGTTGAAGCAACATACATTACTGGTAGCATTGCATGTTTCGAACTGCATAATGTAAGAAGAATATACATTTTCAGTAGAAATTGCCATGTTTCCATTTAAGATTGACACACTCCGTTCTCACGTACCAGTAAGGTATGTGGGCACGGCATGTTTGTCATAGCATTACACTTCCCCTTTCTTGTAAACCTAAGGATATTTTATTTCGTGTAAAAGGAAAATATTATTTATTTCGTTATTTAATTGTTGTTGTTGTTTTTGTTTGTTTTTGTTGTTTTTTTCTCTGCAGGCATTTTTGCCATTTTTAATATCCGGTTTGAATTTGAGATTTAATTCCGGAATTTACCCTTCTCATCTAGACAGCTTTATGTGGGTTGGTTCGTTTGAATACTAGCATGAACCAATGGGTGAATCCCGTTCATGAATGGGCTTATCGATTTGCTCTAACAACAATGATATATTAGTGAAAACTTATAAGAAGACTTAAACTTTGTGTTTCATCGTTTCAATAACACTACCAATCATATTGCTTTCATATGAAAGACAATAAAATAATCGCTATTGTGTGACTACGTGTCTATTGATGTTAGTGCATCGAGTTGAGTTAGCGTGCATGGAATTACTTGTATTGATGTGTGTGCACTTTTAATTGATGAATTATTTGTTAATCGATCTCACAAACAACTAATAAACAGGGGGATGTAATAAGG
>OZ024745.1:63724695-63729695 GCA_964016885.1 Eledone cirrhosa
CATGTTAAGGATATACCTCAAGTTAAGAAACGCATATCGATAATTAAACAATGTCGAGAACTAAACCTCGAGAATCTACTCATTCTGACATTTTACTCAACTTTTAAAACGTAAGCTGAATAAATTTATTGCACTACATCTTGGAAAACGATGTACTGAGATTTTATACTCTAAATTATGAAGGGAGAAATAAATATTTTCAAAACATGAACACAAAATGTTGTCGGTAAAAATAAATATATTTCAATATATTAGTATTACTCAGACTTTTAGTTGTATTACAAATGCTGTATTCCAGAAATGAAGAAAAAGAGTACTTTTGTAAATCAAACACCTTCTCAGAAGGAACGTAATAAATTCTTATCAAATAACTAGAATGAAAAAATAAGATTTCGATGACAACGCATTATGGGGATATACAAATTATAGAGTGTTAAAATAAAGAGTAAATCTTAATCAAATTTCGCCAACTACCTTGGAACACTGAATGGAAATTCACGAAAAAGAGCCAATACATGATACTGATACAATTTTCCTCTGTGTTCAGTTTATTTTGACACTAAACCCACTATACATTCATTAGGCGTTAAGCTTTACAAAATAACTGATTCAAATAAATCATATAATTTCTTTAAATTTCAAGACTTGATACATTTAAAAGGCTGAAGCATACCTGAATTTTCTAACATTTTCAGCTTCTTTAGGGATGGAATTTGACAGATCAAAACTTAATATTTATATTTGTACTCGTAGGAAAAAGCAGGTCTATTTAATAAGATGTAGATTAAACCCGACAGGCTTCTACATAGTTTCTACCTATCCGCTTTCATCCATAAAGCTTAAAGTAGGCTCAGGACTACGATGATGATTACTTTATCCAAGATTTCACACATTCATATTCTACATTTTCATATAGTATGACACGTACAAGACGAACACATAATCACCAGCTTCATGTGTTCGTGCATGCTTATATATGTGTACACATATATGTACATTACCGCCTGGAAAGTCTTCTGGCAGTTTCTCTCTATTTCTTCATTTGTTAGAGACTGGTGTATAGTCTATGACAAAGATTTTATTAAAAAGTCAAGACCATGTATGCAATACAGTGTCGTATATCTACATCTATCTACTTAACTATCTGTTTCTTTATATATTAAATATGTACTTAAGCACGGATGAATATGAGCTTACATTTGTGTGAGATTGAATGTGTGCGTGTGTTGAATTTCAGAATATTTATATTAAAATGTTGATTGGTTTATGCCTTTCTAAACAGATTCCTGACCGTAAATACGACCAGCTCTTTCAGATTCTATTCACACGCACCCATACATACACACACACAAGCACTACGCACGCACACACATACATGTATATATATATATATGTGTGTGTGTATGTGTTTGTGTGTGTGTGTTAATTTTCATAGATGTATGCCGGTATAGGTTTCTACTTAAAAACGCGTATCCTAATATTTTTAATGCAGGTGTTTGTTTGTTTATTGCCTTTCTATTCTTTTTTATGTTCTAGCTCTATGTGTTTGTAAAAGTAAGTGCGTACGTTTGGTGTACACTATTTAGTCTCTCTGTGTTCAAGTGATTCATGTGTCTATGTGTGTGCCTGTATAAGTATGAATGTTATTCATTGGTCGTTTATTTGTTTCCTGTTGTCTTTTTATGCTGAACACTACAAAGGTTTTCACATTACTTACTTTATTTACACAAACACATATATTGATATACATCTATTTTCTCACATATACATGCGAGCATACGGATATAAATTATTGATAAACATTCCAGGTTGTTTGATGATTGTCATTGTATTTTTGGCAGCTTGTCTTAATTTTGTTTTTGTTATTTTCTCCTCAAAATCACCCTATGTTAGTCCTTTCTTGGTCCGGATAACAAACAGTTTTATCACATCACGTTTATTATATTTATCCTGACAAGTGACAGATATGCCAACTAGCGGAATGAAGCTTATATAAATTGCTTGCAAGTTATTGTAGGAAGTTAGATATGAAATATATAAATAGATAAATAACAATAAACAGAACAAACGAAAATGCAGACGTTGAGATAAGTCTCAGTGTAAATATCTAAATGTGATAAACTAAAAAAAAATTGTTAAATGGAATTGGATGAGAACAATTGTGTGTAAAATGTCAGGAAACTAAAGACTGTCAACGTTAAGAATTCTCCAATATGTAAAGTAAAAAAGAAATATATACTTTCAGTCGACTAAGATTTCTCAGAAAATAATAACATAGTTTATGATAATAAGGGTTTCTCTCATAGCTATAAAACATGTTATCTACTCACACACACACACATATATATATATTTGTGTGTGTGTGAGAACGGAGACAGGTCCCACCCCACCTAAATATTTAGGTGGGGTGGGACCTTTCTCCGTTCTCTCTTCCTACATTCTGGGAGATGTTCAACTGCAGTCTCCATTCCTGGATTCCTTGAACGGGACAAATCTACTTTTGCTGGTCTCACTCTAAAATGTGTAACATTTTATTTGTAAGCCCACACATGGGCTGTCTTTTATACTATCTTATACGTAAAACATTTTTTATTTTGTATTTGTATATGTATTCTATCCGCTGTTGGATCTAGTGGAAAGACTCAGATTTATATTTAATACTATTTCCGTTTGTTTTCTTCTACTCGAAAATCATTTCTGTATCTGTACACATTTCACTGTCCATTGCAGTCGATTTTCAAAGGTGCTTATGTGATGTTCAGAATGTGAGTATTCTTTTTCTTTCATTTCTGTCAACGGAATAAGAGGCAAAGCATTATACAAAATGATTTCAACGACGATTCGAAATAAGAGACCTTTAGAGATGTAGTTACAGCAATAACGATAATAATAATAATAATTTCCTAACAATAATAACGAGGAAGAGATAAAGTATTTTAGATCATTATTCTTTTTCGCTTCTCGTGTGTTTGGACATAAATAAAGATGTCTAAAACATTAACGTTTACAACAGCAATGCCGCTACTCACATCAGCACCACCATTTCCCCAACAATAATAACAGTAGTATTAACAAGAAAAGACAAAAGCAATAATAGCAATAACAACACCATCAACTATATCAGTGCTGATTTAACTGCACACATACTTCTTCCCTTGATCAAATCAAAAAGCTATTCTAAGGTTTCAAAAGTGGAATTTTCAGTGGATTCATTTTGCGTTACCAGTCTAAAAGATATAGCTTATAGCATTTCTCTATATTTCTTCTATTAATCCACAAACCAGCCCACCAACCAAACGATCAACTAAGCCGCCACTCATTCAGACAGCCAATCACTAAACCAAACAATCACGTTTCCCTCCTCACAATAAGCAGATATACATACATGTTAAACATACACATATAGACATTCACAACTTTGCTAATTTATTACTTAATGAAATCCGTAGGTAAGTGATAGATGCAAAAATAAAATGCGAAATTCACAGAAATTACATGATATAACTACAGCAAAGTCATTCTGTAGGACAATACTCCCACCGTTTGCATATTTACTCAGTTACATTCTCATTTTATTTTGGACTAAAATAAAAAAAAGAATTAATAGTATTTTATAAAGTTATGACGTTGTGACGAACATTTCATGAATATAGACAAAACTTCTCGCCTATTATTTTATCTCATAAAATATTGACTTCGTTGGTTATGGCGTATCACGAGAAAACGATTGAAAGTGAGATAGTCAGAAATAAGAGGAGAGAAAGGCAAAGGAGGACAAAACGAACGATAGAACGAAAATTGTTTTTACATTATATATATATATATATGTGTGTGTGTATATATATATATATATATATATATATATATATATATATATATATATATATATATATATATATATATATATATATATGTGTGTGTGTGTGTGTGTGTATGTATGCATATATATATATATATGTGTGTGTGTGTATATATACGAAAAGAGTCAAGACCACGACGGCTGAGCTCCGGCCGTTTCGACAGCTAGATCTAGCTGTCGAAACGGCCGGAGCGTAACCATCGGGGTCCTGACTCTTTTCCTATTACACACTCTACTACCCTAAGTATCGAGTACTCTGGTGCGTTATGGCCCCCTGGTTCTTTACCACACTTCCTTCATTATATATATATGAGAGAGAGAGAGAGAGAGAGGAGAGAGAGAGAGAGAGAGAGAGAGAGAGAGAGAGAGAGAGAGAGAGAGAAATAGCAGACATTCAGGTTAAGAGTCCATAAGAATGTGTTTAATCAGATTCTGTAATTCTGAATTAGTATTTCCCTATTTCTGGATTTCTATATTCCAATAATATACTATCAGTTAAAAGTTCTTAGATGAATTCATAATATATTTTACTTTGGAATAACTCTTTAGAAGCAAATAGTTATATTGTTATTTTCAAACAGAATCTTTTAAGAATAATTGTTTCTACGTTAGGCACAAGGCCAGCAATTATCCAGTGCATTACTGGTACTTTATTTTATCGACCCCGTAAGGTTGAAAGGCAAAGTCAACCTCGGCGGTATTTGAACTCAGATCGTAAAGGGACGTAACTATGCTGGAAAGCATGGCGTCCGACCCTTTACCGATACTGCCAATCCACCGCCCTTTTAAGAATAATGAAACAAATTTGAAATCGTCGGAATTATTTAAAAAACGCAACAGTTTTGGTCGATTTAAGTGTAGTCTAAAAATATACCATGAACGATTTTCATTCATAGTATAAATATTTACGATCAGGGATATAGTCAATCTGTTGTTATATTTTCTCTAAATTGTGTTTTGTGATGGATTTAAATCATTATAACCAATATTGGATTGCTGTTGACCAAGGGCCTTGTTTCAGGGGGGTACAAGGGGACAAATCCCTTCCCCCACTTTTTCAAACGACTTTATTTTATTTTTTGTTTATTTGATATAATAAATTCTTTTTAAGCTTATTTTTTTATATCTGAATTTCATTTGA
>OZ024745.1:63734695-63819695 GCA_964016885.1 Eledone cirrhosa
GGAAAAAAGATGAAATCAAAAGTGCAACTGGAGTCTATTTTTAAAAAAATATATTTATTTGGTTCCTTTACCGGTTTCGCATTTCTTGTGCTTTTCAAAAGTAGAATTGAGATGGAGGGTTTGTGGTTTTTTCGATTTCATCTCTTTTCCTTATGTATATATATATATATATATATATATATATATATATATATATATATATATATATATATATATATATATATATACATATATATATATATACTTATATATATAACATGAGGAAGAATGAAGTATATGATTGCATCAAATACGTACAAACATAAAGTTCCATGTTGATTTATACACATACACACGGGCATATATATATATATATATATATATATATATATATATATAAAGCTGTGGTTGTCTGTCTGTCTATCGATTTTTGGCACACATCTCCTCTTAGAATCTCTGACGGAATTGCACCGAAATTGCTATACTTGTACATTGAGCCCTAGCGAAGACATCGGAAAAGAAATATTTCAAATTGACCCACCCTATGTGACGAAATCGAATCTAATGTATCGATTTTTGAGCGTAAGTGACGAGTTATTTCCCTTTATTCTGTTTACATTGAGCGTCTGCGTGCAAAAATTAAAAAAATTACGCTGGCTTTCTCAGCGTTTAAAATGACATTAACACAATACACGAACAGTTGTCGAGCCAGCAAAATTTTGACCTGCAAAATTCATCAGTTCGAACACTAAGCTTCCGTTTTGCTTCATTTCCATTTAAAAGCCTTTTAAAACAATATTTTTACTTGAAAACAAGTCTATTTAAAGACTACGTAAAACAAGCAAATATTTAGTAAAAAAAAGCAAAAATTATATAAGTTTATTTAAAATATATGTATCTGTAAATTTCGTTAGGCGTGCAGACAGACAGTCGTGCAGACAGACAGTCGTGCAGAGAGGTGATATACGCGTGCAGAGAGATAGTCGTGCAGAGAGGTGATATAGGCGTGCAGACAGACAGTCGTGCAGAGAGGTGATATAGGCGTGCAGACAGACATATCTGATAATTTGGTTACGCTAATGTTTTTCTCTGCGTTGCAGTGTTTACATTTTCGATCTTTGTTAATAAATAACCAGTGTAGTTTTTATCCCAAGCATCCTCTTTTGTTATAACATTCGGGTTATCGTTATGTTTTCTTAACTTCATAAGGCATATTGTTGGTTGAGGGAATATTAATCAAAAACATCACATGCAAGTCTGCACAGTAGACACTACAGTTTTTAAACCAAAAGAGAAACTTAACATTGTAACTTTAACACAGCTACTGAGCGACCCCGAGCAACGCCGGGCTTTACTGCTAGTATATATATATATATATAAAATATATACACTATCTTTTGGAGATACGGGATTCCGTTCCTCGTAGTGGCCGATGGCAACTTATTTTGCTGTCTTTATGTGACTTCAAGCTATTGTATAATCTATTTTATAACAATTCCGTGCATAAGCACGCCGCCCTTTCTATTTATATTTAGCTTTTTAAATGTCTTTTCATGTTTTTATGACTCTAGTTGTGCATGTATTATTTATTTATAAACATGCGCCAGAAATATACCTGATTAAAATATAGATCAGGATAGTGCTGTTGTTCTAGTTTTACGGAGAAACTGCTGAGTAATTCACTCGGTTATCCTTTACAAATAATTTATTATTTATAGCCTTTTGGTGAATCATCAACTTAAAAGCACAAAACAAATGCAAATACTAAAGACTTTAAATGAAAATATATGTACAAACTTAAGTAAGTATGCATATACATAAAGAAAAAAGCACTCAATGTGTATTTAGTGTATTATTTTGTAGATTAGCAGCAATCCGAATCCCCTATCAATATGTTTCTTAAGTGTGCAGCTACATACTATTTGTTTCTTCAGATTTCCGTGGAATGTGATATATATGGATCGCAAGCAACCAGAATGTAAATATCCTTTTGGTCATGGGATGCCATTGGATATGAGAGCTCTTGTGATATAATTAAACACTTGATAGCTATGATTTGTTGGAATATTCAAAAGTAGAAGCTGGATTTCGTTGAAACTGTAGCTGTGTTTATCCCAAAAATATATTCTCTGCTGCTTGATTTATACTGGGGCAATGCAAATGTTCATCAATGAGGATAGAATCAAATACTTTCAAACTTTTTGGTGATTAGTACCTTGAGTATTTATATGAAACGGAGGAAATATACCTCTTTCGCGGAAACTAACGGTATGAATATGATGTTTATAAGGTAATCTGAATCCGCTTTCGGTAAGCTATAACAGCTTTTTCGTTGGCCTTGGGAAGTCAATGTCCCACCACAAGGAAAGAGGCTCGATTTCGGCAATCGGCGTTGGGATGTTGAGATATAGTTATGACAGATTTGTGTTTGGGATTAGGGCGTGCAATGGGGTGGGGGTGTATGTTATCTAGACAAGAATACATAGCTTTAACATTGTAGGTATTTAGAGATCTTATGGTATTTATATATAGTAGTGCCTAACGCAAGATTAAATATTTACTAACGTTGTTGTTGGTTTCAAATGCACCGTTGGTTTCAAACATTCTGCTGTGGTTAATTTTCTCTTGAATGTCGTGAACGTCTACGGCCATTGACTCTGGCGAATTAAAGGCTTTGGTGAAAAGTAGATCCTCGCTCATTTGGCCTAAAGCTTGCAGGAGAGTTCGGTGTGTGCATTAAAACAACATATGAACATTTGAACAAAATTTGAAGTCAAAGATACTTGAAAATGGGTACAAAATGTGTTATATAAAAATCCGAAAAATTCGTGTTATGGTGTCTGGTGTTCAATTCTTTTGTGCCACAAAATCGAACCAGTTCACGATTAATTGTTGATGGTGATTCAGCTGTGGACTTTCTTGTTTTCGCCTTTGTCATTTAGTCGAATGTCAACACTAATCCAGCAGAGCGCCTCTCTTTTTTATGGTATGTGGGAAACTATATGCAATATGTCAGGTCCATACAATAGCGTGCGATTTGTACAGACGTTTATATTTATTTTCACAGTTAATGTAACTATGTAAAGGCTCACACGATGGCTGCACTCACAAGAGGTTTTTTAACTAGCAAAGGTATTTTCAAAGAGATTTCATCTGAGCGTGTTGCATTATACTTTTAATTCACAATGTATTTATTTTGTGTCCCGTCATTTATAAGACGTTATACTAGAGGGATTTGTCTACTATATCGTAGAGCTATCTAAATCTTTATACAACATTTATTGCATTGAAATGCACCAAATCAGGATTGGCATCTTAGAATTGAAGTAAACTATAATCAATAGCCGAGTGAGTAGGACTTTAGGTTAATTGCTCATTTGACATCATCAGGTATTATCTGAACTCAGCTGTTTGAATATCATGAATGCTATCAATGTTTAAATATCAGTATATATATCATTACTGGTAGGACACAGCAAACTATATAATTTGCAATACAAAGAGCTTCAAAAAGGACAACATAGAGAACGTAATCTTAAGTACACACTTTTGGAAGAAAAAACGAAAGTCCCTAGCTAGAATGCGTTTGATCACTGATGCTCATGTCACCTAACACAATATAATGCGCTCATTACGCATTTGTACCTTCAGAATATGAGATGGCACATCATGATGGCCACTATGATAATAATGAAAAGGATGACAAGTACGGTAATGATGATGATGATGATGATGATGACGTGAAAGGGAAGGAGTATGATTTTGTGATGCGGAGAATAAAGATGGTGATGATGATAATGGATGAGGACGACGATAATTATGATCAGAATGATAATGATGCTGTTAAACCTCTGTTCTATCCTGTTCGAGTAAACTGAAGTTCTAATTCATTTGAAACCGAAACTACTCCGTGTTTTCTTTCTCTTGCGGACTAAAGTAGGAAACATATTTTCTAATGCCGTCTATTTCTAGGACGCTGCGGTGCGATTTGAGGAGGAATCCGCTTTTATTCCGAGAGGTTTAATCGCCATAACATATTCTACTTGATCTATATTTAAGGAGGAGAAATGACTGAACTTATTGGCAATAGAAAAGAAAAATACTAACAAAACACGAAAGTAAGGCACATACACATGTCAATGTATGGTTGCGTGCGTGTGTGTTCAATTAATCAGCTGCAGGCTGAATGACCCAGTTACGTAATAGATGCTTCTCAAAATTATACTTTCCCAGCGTTCAAATAGAATTCTTCTTTTCCTTGCAGTTCACTGGTCACATATTTGACTTCCTTGTTTCTAGAAAGTTCAGACGCGTTAGGAAGCAAGTTACATATTTTATTTATAACACTTTCCCGTGTGTAGATATGCAGAAACGCGTAAATATGTTGAAATATGCATCTACTTCTATTTATTTTCCGCTCATCAAACGATTATTGTTCAAACAACGGAAACGATTTACTCGGAGTGAGTGATTTTATATTATTTTCTAATCAAAATAATGTTGGGGATATGTCCAGGCGTAGCATATTTTCGTTATAACATAAGGAGGACGACCAGAAAATAATCAACCATTCGTCAGGAATTCATGGGTTAGGAATAAATAAATATATCGATAAAACTTACGCTTTCAATCTTCATCCCAAACTACCCAAACTCCTTCATGTGGGTTTATGTCATACTGCAACTAAATACATACACATATGATATAATATGATACATAACCTATAATTTATTGAAACAGTAAGAATTACCGACCAGCAACCTTGTATATATATATATATATATATATAAAGAATGATTAATAAAACAGATAGACATCATAAAAAGGTAATTCATTCCAAGAGTTTACAAATGTTTCCTTAGTGGTTATACAGCCTAATCATGCTATATGCAAATTGGTAGTTATTAATTTGCAGATACTCAATTTTCAAATGCTGCTCGTACCACCAATTCTTCAGCACTAATAGCTGGATCATAGTTTTTTTATATTTCTTAAAGGGAGTAATTGGGGAAGGTAGAGTAGAAAAGGAAGAGAGAAAGAGAGGGAGAGAGAGATAGAGAGAGAGAGAGAGCGAGAGAGAGAGAGATAACTACTACTGGGAGCGTAAAGATAGACCCACTAACTTCGACGTTACCATGGGCTACATGGAAAATTTAATAATCTACAGCGGGGAATATATAGACGACGCGCTTCTATTAGATAATAACTTAAATAACCAGAATATGGAAATACTACGCAAAAGCATTAAGAAACTTTTTAGAGAATTGGGTCTGAAAATAACGTACGAATACAATCTTAAATAAGCTAATTTTCTATACGCAACTCTTAATTTGAACACAGGACTGATACGACCCTTCCACAAGATAAACGAGAACCTTACCTATATTAATTACAACTCGAATCACCCGGTTCCTCGTAGTATTTCTCTTAGAATCTCTCGCCTATCGTCTAACTCCCAGATTTTCAGCGAACTTGCAGAATACTATAATAACGCACTGGGGAATGCTGACCACCGGGATAAAATAGAATGCATTGATAAGAATAACCAGAGCACACATAACAACACACGAAATAGAAGATAATGTAACCAGGGCACAGGCATACAAACACACGCATGCAGTACCACCAGACATACTAATAATAGAAAATCATCACCAAACTCAAATAAATTACGTTGTAGGAAGTATGTCTGGTATAATCCCATTTTTAATGCTTCGATTAGTACGAAACAATCTCTTTTATTCTTTAAGTTAATTAACAAGCATTTCCCTAATTCCCATAAATACAGTAACATTCTAAACTCTAAGACTATTAAGCTATCATACTCCACTGCACCGAACCTAGAAGCACACATAAAAAAACTTAACTTAAAGCGATTATTAAACAACACTACAAAACAAAATATTTTAGACACAGATGGGCATAACGTAATATCAACTTCCAAACCACCAAATGGGAGGCGGGTATTACACAACCCACCTGTACTGTTATCAGAACCTATCCATGGTACAGTTGTTACCCATAACAAAAAATGTAATTGCCACCTACCAGAGAGATGCCCATTGAAGAATAAATGCCTAGAGTCCAACATTTCTTATCAGTGCATTGTCAAATCAAACGACCAAAAATGGTATTACGTTGGGTCTACCACTACCTCCTTTAAATCACGTTGGTATCGTCATTGCTTTTCGATTAAACATCCTGAACACCGTTATGTAACTACATTCGCTAATAAGACCTGGCAACTCCGTGAATACAACCAGCAGTTCACCCTAAAATGGGATAAATTATCCAGCGCTAGTGCATATCGGAGTGGATTAAAATACTGCATATTATGCAACCTTGAACTAATTTATATCTTAAAATCTAAAAGCAATATACTAAATGACCGAATCGAACGATCGTTATACTGCAACCACAAACTGAAGGCTAAATTTTCTCACTATAAAAGTAACTTAACATAATTTGAACCCGAGACTACTACACCACTTTCCCGCTAACTAGTTTCACCCAATACGCACTTCCTAACTATATCACCCACCCACCCCCACACACACACACTACTAACCAGTACCTTGCTTATCGTAATAAATGGATACTTAAGTACGATCAGCAAACTACAACTATCAACTCGGTGTATATCGCCTTTCCTTCCCTTTCTCTTAACTTTTTTATGTCCCCTCTCTCTTTCCCTTTCTTTCTCTCTCTCTTTCTCTCTCTCGCTCTCTGTCTACCTCCCTCCTTCTCTACATTTATTAACCTGCTCTCTGTGGCAATAAATAATTCCAAACTTGATAATATCAACACAATGCCTAAGTTGTCACTTTGATAGTAAGCAGGATAATAAAACCATTTGTTGAACACCTATCACAATATTTAGATTAAGCTATCTGTATTCTCCAAACCACTCTCTTCTATTTCTCCTACCCCTACATCTCTCTCTCTCTCTCTCTCTCTCTCTCTCTCTCTCTCTCTTCTCTCTCTCTCCCTCTCTCTCTCTCTCTCTCTCTCCCTCTCTTCTCTCTTCCATTTCTACTCTATCTTACCCAATTACTCCCTTTAAGAAATATAAAAAACTCTGATTCAGCCATTAGTTCTGAAGAATTGATGGTACGAGCAGCATTTGAAAATTGAGTATCTGCAAATTAATAACTACCAATTTGCATATAGCATGATTAGGCTGTATAACCACTAAGGAAACATTTGTAAACTCTTGGAATGAATTACCTTTTTATGATGTCTATCTGTTTTATTAATCATTCTTTATATATATATATATATATATATACAAGGTTGCTGGTCGGTAATTCTTATTGTTTCAATAAATTATAGGTTATGTATCATATTATATCATATTTAACTATTCCTTTGTAACTCGTTGAGTAACCCGTCACCGTACGTCGACTCTATCTAGTGTAGTAATTAACCATTACTGCATTCAGGATAATCCTAAGCATTTCTTGAATAACCTAATATATATATATATATATATATATGTGTGTGTGTGTGTGTGTGTGTGTGTGTGTGTGTGTGTGTGTGTGTGTGTGTGTGTGTGTGTGTGTGTGTGTGTGTGTGTGTGTGGTCCCGCCGTTGTCACGGTTGGAATTTTTCTATCCTCTCTCTCTCCCTATATATATATATATATATATATATATATATATATATATATATATAGGGAGAGAGAGAGAGTGAGGATAGAAAAAGTATATATATATACATATATATATATATTTCTTTATAGATTTTGAGTTTATGTTGGTTGTATACCAACACCTCAGTATGCAGGCTGGAGCACTCGACGAACTGCGCAGGTTGGTTTGGTTACTCCGGAGTAGTGTAAAATAAAGTTAAATAAAAGTCAAATGATTAAAATTTAGCTTCGTTTATTACTGCTATATATATTTCAGTGACAGCCATCTTTGGCTGTGACCTCTTCAGGCAGTTTGAATTAGTATGGTATAGACAAGTACATATGTTGTTTAGGTGTATAATATTGTCAATACTCTGATATGCCCAGTTCCTTGTTGGGTTGTTAATTCACTGAGGAACTGGAGTCATATGAATTCAAACTAACGAATTTCAGTGTCAAAGGTCCCCTTCTCCTCTCATTGGTCAGTTATTAGAACATTCCTCATTCTAAGTGTTGTTATTGTTGGAGTTAGCTTAAAAATTGATAAAATAGTAGAAGGGACAAGGTGTTAAAGGAACAAAATAACAAAAAAAGTGTCAAACTTCCCATTGGTCAGTTCTGAAAGCATTCCCCAGTCAGAAGTCTATAGAATTCTTTCTGGGGTGAGGCTCCCTGTAGTGTTTTTGCCTGCTATTGTTCAGTACATTTGACCTCCACCATTATTTTGGTACTGTTGTTGGTGTAGTGGTCAGTTTATATCTTGCTACTGCTAACAATTTAGCAGTATCCAGTTTGTGTTTTTTCTTCATCCCGCCCGCCACCATCGTAGTGGTGGTGGTGGGGGGGGGGGGGGTTCTTCCATGTATATGAAGAAATATAAGGCAATAAATGAAGAAAACAGAAAATAAATAAATAATATAATAAAATAATTAATATAATTTGTGTAATTTGAAAATAAATAAATAAATAGAGAATAAAGAATAAAGAATAAAGAATACATGAGAGATTGGTGAAAAAGTAATGAAAATGCATATGGAGAAGTGAGAAATAATGTAGGATGAAGTGTGTGTGTGTGTGTGTGCTATAACCAATCTCAAGGTCAGAATATGTTGGATAGATTGGTATGAGACAAGCAGAACCATGTGAAAGGAGGGAAGGAGGGACCCAGAGCCCACCCAAGAAACACAAACAGACCCAAGGACCCCCCACCGAGCATGGGGGAGGACCAACATGTAACACAAAATGAGAACCTTAATCACCCTCTGCAACTGCAGAAACCTCGAATCATGCCCCCTTGGTATTGAATGTCTCAAGAAGAACCTTGTGTACGGTTGTAGGGTTAAAACCCCCAACTCCGAACACCTCTACATAGGAGCCACATCAACGAGCTTTAAGGACCGCTGGTACAACCATCGCCATTCATTCAAGAAGGAGGCCAAAAGGAAAAGCACAGCTCTCTCCGACCTGATCTGGAAGCTTAAGCTGGACAGGACCCCATACTCTCTGGCCTGGTACATAATCAGGAAAGTACCACCCGATAAAGGGGGATCTTGTATATGCAAACTATGCCTGTACGAGACCCTCGAGATACTAAGAGGTGGAAGCGGCCTGATAAACCTCAGAACCGACTTCTTCGGGACATGCAGACACCTTAGAGCCGGGACCTTTCTCAAGATATATGGACAGTAGCAACACAAGAAGATGTGAACTCCCCTCAAGCTATAGGGACTTCTACAGAACATGAAAACACCTCTCGGCCAGACCTCCCTCAAGCTATATGGGC
This sequence comes from Eledone cirrhosa, assembly GCA_964016885.1. Classification (NCBI taxonomy): domain Eukaryota; kingdom Metazoa; phylum Mollusca; class Cephalopoda; order Octopoda; family Eledonidae; genus Eledone; species Eledone cirrhosa. Next base: position 63,744,088 of record OZ024745.1, read on the forward strand.
AATAACAACACCCTAGGTTGTGAACTCCCCTCAAGCCACAGGGAACAACCCAGGCGGAGCAGACACCATGATAGCCCAGAGATAGAATCGGACACAGCCATAACGATTTGGCCAACATCTATAACACAAACACTTATAATTTACCAGATTTCTGACTTTCAAGTTCCAATCTTAAATCTTGATTTCTCTTTATTAATTTGTTATATGTTTTCTACCCTCTTCACTGTATCACCTTATATTTATTTTAAGTTGAGATAGATTATAACACAAACACATTGAGTTTGAATATCTCATCTTAACATCTTGTCTCATACCAATCTATCCAACATATTCTGACCTTGAGATTGGTTATAGCACACACACACTTCATCCTACATTATTTCTCACTTCTCCATATGCATTTTCATTACTTTTTCACCAATCTCTCATTTATTCTTTATTCTTTATTCTTTATTCTCTATTTATTTATTTATTTTCAAATTACACAAATTATATTAATTATTTTATTATATTATTTATTTATTTTCTGTTTTCTTCATTTATTGCCTTATATTTCTTCATATACATGGAAGAATCCCCCCCCCCCCCCCCACCCCCACCACCACCACCACCACCACCACTACGATGGTGGCGGGCGGGATGAAGAAAAAACACAAACTGGATACTGCTAAATTGTTAGCAGCAGCAAGATATAAACTGACCACTACACCAACAACAGTACCAAAATAATGGTGGAGGTCAAATGTACTGAACAATAGCAGGCAAAAACACTACAGGGAGCCTCAACCCAGAAAGAATTCTATAGACTTCTGACTGAGGAATGCTTTCAGAACTGACCAATGGGAAGTTTGACACTTTTTTTGTTATTTTGTTCCTTTAACACCTTGTCCCTTCTACTATTTTATCAATTTTTAAGCTAACTCCAACAATAACAACACTTAGAATGAGGAATGTTCTAATAACTGACCAATGAGAGGAGAAGGGGACCTTTGACACTGAAATTCGTTAGTTTGAATTCATATGACTCCAGTTCCTCAGTGAATTAACAACCCAACAAGGAACTGGGCATATCAGAGTATTGACAATATTATACACCTAAACAACATATGTACTTGTCTATACCATACTAATTCAAACTGCCTGAAGAAGTCACAGCCAAAGATGGCTGTCACTGAAATATATATAGCAGTAATAAACGAAGCTAAATTTTAATCATTTGACTTTTATTTAACTTTATTTTATATTTCTTAATATATATATAATAAATGTAATCTGAGTTTTTCAAATATTAATAATAACTTTCGAATTCGTTTCTCAATTTTATAGGCATGTCAGCAGAATGAACACTTCATTCTTGCTCTTGTGTTGGCATGAGAACACAAGGGCCAGAATGAAGTCTTCATTCTGCTGACATGGCTATAAAATTGAAGCTTTTTTGCATAATTGCAAACAAATCGAATGTTATTATTAATATTCGAAAGAGGGCGGTGGATTGGCAGTATCGGTAGAGGGTCGGACGCCATGCTTTCCAGCATAGTTACGTCCCTTTACGATCTGAGTTCAAATCCCGCCGAGGTTGACTTTGCCTTTCATCCTCACGGGGTCGATAAAATAAAGTACCAGTAATGCACTGGGTAATTGCTGGCCTTGTGCCTAAAGTAGAAACAATTATTAATATTCGAAAAACTCATATATATATATATATATATATATATGGCTGCAATCAAATCAGTGCCTTGTAAACTGAGACACTTGTCCTCGAAAGGAAGCATGTGCAGCAGTGCACTCTCAGTGTGAATGTAATTCTACTGTAGCAGGTGGAGAAATTCAAATATCTCGAGGCCGTTTTCACGAGTGATGGAAGGAAATATATGTGTGAGTGTTCCCGTATCTGAGTGTGTGTGCGTTCGTGTTTCTGTGCGTGTGTACGTGTGTGCGTGTGTACGTGTGTGCGTGTGTACGTGTGTGCGTGTTTGTGTGTGTCTGTATGCGTGTGTGCGCGTGTGTGTCTGTGTGTGTGTATGTGTGTGTTTGTGTGTATGTGTGTGTAATCATATCTAATTACATTTCAGAAAAGTCAACATTGTGTTTTAATATGTTGATATATTGATGTACGTACATATATCAATATATATTTGTGTGAGTGTGCCCGCATGTGTATATGCGTGTGTTTGTAATGTGTGCATCTGCATGTGTGCATGTGTGCATGTGTGTGTGTGTGTGTGTGTGTGTGTGTGTGTGTGTGTGTGTGTGTGTGTGTGTGTGTGTGTGTGTGTTCGTGTGTGCGGGTATAATAAACATATATGATTACTACTTTTATATTAGAAACAAACATAAGCAGCAGATATAGAATGTGTATAGAGACAGCGAACAGGTCGTTGGCAACCAGGAAGTGATTTGAAACTTCATAGTACATATTGCTTATTTGAATTAAAGTGAAACTGAAATGGTTATCTTGCTACTACCATAATGTATAGTTTTCAGTTTCAAAGCAACATTTCAGATCACACCATGTCTCTAAAAGTATATATTGCGGGAATAGTCTCCGAAATATACACATATGTTTTGCTCTCAATAGCTGATAGCTGCATCATTCTCATTACATCAGTCTTTGTTTCTTCACTCTGAAACCAAATACCTCGGTTCCCGATGGGTACACTTGATCACTGAAGTTCTCTAATGTTCCATCAAAGTCAAGACTATCAAGTCGTTCATTTCAAGTCTTGCATAACTATGGTTATTTTCATTTTCTAACATCAATAGGCATGGTCATTTTCAGCCCACACATGAGAGTCTTTTTACAGATACATACATTCATACATAGATGCATACATGCATATATGAATGCATACAGTAGTCTAGTTTAGTCTAGCAGGATGCAGAGATTTCCATTAAGCTATCTCATATATATATTTGGTGTGTTGATTTATATCAAAATCTCTGTTTATTATAATCCACACTAATTTTAACACATAGACTCAAGAATATGATGTATCACTCTGCTTTTGTTTCCAAATATAAATTATACATACATCTGGTGGTTGCAAAGTATTTCATGTTTTGTACTTCCTTCACGACTTTATTATTGTCCTAGTTCATCGTCTTGCATTGTTTTAGGTGAAATACAAAGGGCGATTTTCACGTAGTGACCATGCTGTACAATTGGCAAAATACGAAATATGAAATAAATGAAGAAAATTATATTGATCTCATGGACTGTATTATGGATTTTAAGCCAGTTAATAAGAGGATCCGTTGGGAGTTAAGACATGAAATCACAATTGTTGATTGTGAAACTTATGGGACTGTCTTCTCACTCTGTTCCCCTACGGAATCGTTTAGACATTTACATTAGCTCAATATATCCAATGCTACACGTTGTGTCAATGAAAGGGTATATTGCAGCAATTTATTTTAGTCTATAATACAATTACAGTCCTTAAAAACTGCTGATAACACACGCATGTCCAAACCCATCAAACAAACTTACACACGCACGTCATTCCCTAACATTAAGAACATAAAAAAAAATAGAAAAAAAGTAAAAATAAAAATTGCAACAACAAAAAAATTGATAAGAAAATATGAATCTACGATGGAAGAGTTGCTGAGAAAAGAAAACAAAGTTCTGTGATGTGAAGAAAGACCTTTTATTCAGTAAAAATTCCTCTTCAAAATGATTCAGTTAACCCAATTAGCACTCTCTCCTATCTAGGTTTCTGACGTAATATAAATAACCCCATATTACCACATACACGTTTACACACGTATACATATACTCCTTTTGTGTTTTGTTTTCGTATATATATATATATATATATATATATATATATATATATATATATATATATATATTATATTTACATATATATCTGCATATATGTATGCATGAATATAATAAATATATATATATATATAAATCAGTGACTGACGCAAAACAATCGGTGACGTCATCAGATGGTGTGAGAATAATATATTTAGTTAAGTAATCATAATTGGGACATAGCAATGATGTGGAGTCGGCTACTCGTGCCATCCCCGCTGTGTCAGGCTCCGCTACGTTTGTATATATACAGAGTGTTCAACTGGGACTGCGCCAATGTATATATAAACACATACATATTTAATATGTTTGCATAAAAACATGCCAGAAAATACGGATTTCCATGTAAATTGGAAAAAATGATAAACACTTTTATGTGTGTGTGTGTATGCATGTATGCGTGTGTGTGTGTATGTATATACATACTTACACATATGCTCTTACACATAGGTATATTATATATATATATATATATATACATATGAATAAAGTTAGTCCTTCATCAGTGATCTTCCAACCATCATTGGTATTTCATCGCTTTAAAGACCATATACCTCAGGTTGGTGCGAGCAACGGCTAAAGAATGTCGTTGGGACACGTAAATAAGGTGAACGAGCGAGAGTGTAAACAAACAAAGATGGTAAAGCAACGAAAAGTGAGGAAGAAAGAGTCAAGTCCCAGATTTCCATGAATATAAGTTCGGTGAAATCGTGAACGAGAGAGAATAAAGACCATCAAACCTAGTCGAAATGTGAGCAAGGAAGGAATTCCGCACAGGTCAAACGGGAGGAAGAAGGAATCCAGTCCGTGAATTCGGTGAACATAAGTTCTGTGAAATCGTAGACCAGACAGAGAAAAGGGGAACCAGCCTGACCAAGCGTGCGAGAGAAAAGAATCACGCACAGGTCAAACGGGAGGAAGTAGGAGAGGTAGTAGCAGAGAGTGAGTGAGTGAAGGTGAGGAAGAGGCTAACAGAGAGAGTGACTGTTAGAGAGGGTAAAGATACAGAGAAAGAGGAAGCAGTAAGAACGAAATAGACGGGTCACAGCGGGGGAAAATATATGTGTGAATATGAGAACACATGTGCTGCGTGGTTGCAATTGGGTTACATATAAATAAAGTTAGTCCTTCATCAGTGATCTTCCAACCACCATTGGTATTTCATCGCTTTAAAGACCATATACCTCCGGTTGGTGCGAGCAACGGCTAAAGAAAGTCGTTAGGTCACGTAAATAAGGGGAACGAGCGAGAGTGTAAACAAATAAAGATGGTAAAGCAACGAAAAGTAAGGAAGAAAGAGTCAAGTCCCAGATTTCCATGAATATAAGTTCGGGGAAATCGTGAACGATAGAGAATAAAGACCATCAAACCTAGTCGAAATGTGAGCAAGGAAGGAATTCCGTACAGACATATATATATATATATGTGTGTGTGTATGTATATATATATATATATATGTATGTATATGTATGTATATATTTTTATCTAAAGACATTTTTTCCAATTCCAACCCGCCCGTCTCCTCAATATATCTAATTTCTCATTCTTTCTTCTCATAAAGGACTAACGTTAAGACCCTTTTCCTGCTATATCAAGCGTTAACCTAATATATCCCTTTCATATACTGTACCGATTGTTTTGTTATTTCTGTTTACCTTTTACATACGTATATATATATATATATATATATATATATATATATATATATAAATGAAATGTATAGAAATTGTTTTAGCGAGAAGCTAACAGTTCCATAACATATATGCGACTATATCCTCAAGATGGGGAAAATAGTTATCGTAAGATGTAGGAAAAATAATTCAAACTCATCTCAAAAAGAGAATCAGGATACAAATTCATCCACAGAATTTAGTGAAATCCAGGGAAAAATCAATAGACCCTTAACTCATGATAAAATAAAGTTTAAAATACTTATCCTTCAACTTGGAAAAACATCAAATGCTCTGACTATTTCATGAAAACTTTCAGTGGAGATGGTTACGGTTGGATTTCAATCGTCAGCAGAGCTCAACAGATAACCAGGGCTCCCACAGAATTATAAGCCAAAAAGGGAATTCTAAAACTGGCTAGTTCGCCATCATGCGTGATTATGAAAAACGCACATAAGGAAAAACAGGGCTAGTGACGTCAGGATGAAAATGAATGTTTGTTTACAAGAAATAACAGTCAAATACATTCCGAAAAAAACTCTACAAAAGGAGTTCAGCAAACAGCAATATTATCGCAGTTTTATAAAAAAAAAAAACGGGATTAGTCACAGATAATTTAAGCACTCAAGGAAAAAAATCCGAGTATAAATATAAATGAAAGGTATAGAAATTGTTTTAGCGAGAAGCTAACAGTTCCATAACATATATGCGACTATGTCGTCAAGATGGGAAAAATAGTTAACGTAAGATGTATATATATATATATAAAATAGTTAACGTAAGATATATATATATATATATATATTTATATATAAATATATATATATATATATTTATATATTTATATATTGAAAAAAGTGTGAGATCCTTGGTACAATTAGGTATATTTGAAAAAAAGGAAAAGAATGACTTTACTTGTAGTGTTATGCGAGAAAGTTCTCCAACAAAGTTAACCAGGAGTCTTTAAAATACTTCCCACCGAAGTTAACAAAGAACTTACTAGATCTACCAACTCATAATATTATAATATTATAAAATTAAATCAAATTATTTAACACTACAAGTGAAGTCATTCTTTTCCTTTTTTTTCAAATATATATATATACATGTGTGTGTGTGTGAGTGTGTGTGTGTGTGTGTGTGTGTGTGTGTGTGTGTGTGTGTGTGTGTGTGTGTGTGTGTGTGTGTGTGTGTGTGTGTGTGTGTGTGTGTGTGTGTGTGTGCCACCTTGATTTTACATTCTTCATACCAGCATTCCTGTAATTCTATTTTCTTCGCATCGTAGAAAAATACCTCTGTAAACAATTTAGAAATTGAGCTACAATTCCCCTATAGACAGACAATGATTCTTTCTCTTCATCTACCAAACAATACCTATGTTACACTAGTGAGTTGTTACGCCCCAACTCTATGTTCATCTGATCAAGATATTGAAACATTCTATTATCAGTTTCACACACTGATCTCCATTGTTCCATACAAGATCAAGCTCATCATAATGGGAGTTCTCAATGCTAGATTTTGAAATAACTATCAACACGGCATGATGATTTTCGGCGAAATGGAGTCGGAGCTATGGGCTTAGAGTGCTTTAACTCTGCAAGGAATCTAATCCTAGCATCACTAATAGAGCTTTTCAAAAACCTACACTCGACCCAGCGAGTGGCACATGCTTTACTATATCATCACATATATGTGAGATCTACAAGATTTCAATATCAATGGCTCTTTTCAATTTTCTTACTATTTCTTGGAAATAGTAAGAAGATTGATAAGTGCCTGAAAATGTCTGCAAATCTCATTTGTCCTGGTTTCTGATGATATTGAGGCTTTCATATGAGAAAATAGCAGGACTGCTCCGATGAAAGCAACTTAGATGTTCAGAACCTATTCGAGTTGCATACGCTACACAGACTTTGAATAGGATATAATAACTCAACAATTAAAAGGGATGCCTATAAAGTTTGTAAACAGCAGGCACTACCCTGACTTAGAAAAGGAAGTGTGCCTAGTGGGCAGCTAAAGCAGCTGAACTGCAAAACACTGCTGACAAAAAAGACTCGAGGGTATTTTATAATGGTTTGAAGGCGGTATAGAGTCTGAGGTAGAGCAGCCCAAATCCAGTTCTATCCTCTGATGGTAAACCCTCTACACAAAGCTCTGATACTCTTTAAATGGAAGGAACACCTTGAAAAGGTTTTAAATGCTGAGTCAAACGTAGATGAAGATGTAATATCATCTATTCCAGAAACGCCAGATATACGGAATTAGCATTCAATCTAAGCGTAAATGAAGTACAAGATGCTCTCAAGCAACTGTCATCGAATAAAGCTCCTGGTAAAGACAGCAACGCACATTATATTCTCAAATATGGTGGTCAAAAACTAGTTCGTAATCTTCCTCAGATATTTTTGAAAAACAGGCATAACCATAATGAAATGAACAAAGAAAAATGTTCAACCCTCGTATGTGCATATATATACAAATCTCAGTGAATATATATATATATATGCGTATTTATATATATACATATAATTGTTTCTACTTTTGGCACAAGGCCAGTGCATTACTGGCACTTTATTTTATCGACCCTGTAAGGATGAAAGGCAAAGTTAATCTCGGCGGAATTTGAACTCAGACTGTAAAGGGACGTAACTATGCTGGAAAGCATGGCGGCCGACCCTCTATCGATACTGCGAATTCACCGTTAATTAATATGTACATACACACACACAAATATTTATATATGTCCGTGTGTGTGTATGTATATATATACATATATATATATATATATATATATATATATATATATATATATATATATATATATATATATGTGTGTGTGTGTGTGTGTGAGTGTGTGTATGTATATATATAAACATATATATATATATATATATATATATATATATATATATATATATATATATATACATAAAACAAACATCGACGCCTGACGTGATAACCACAGAGGAAGGGTAGATAAACAAACCAATGAGTGTCGGTATTATGATATCTCTTTAGGGTGCCGCACTGTTTCAACAACTACATTGTTAAGTAGTATATGACACTGTTCCTTTTATTATTATCATTTATTACTACTAGGGTGGTGAATTGGCAGTATCGGTAGAGGGTAGGACGCCGTGCTTTGCAGCATAGAGTTACGTTCCTTTATGATCTGAGTTCAAATCCCGCCGATGTTAACTTGGTCTTTAATCCTTACGGGGGTCGATAAAATAAAGTAACAATCACGCACTGGGGTCGATTTACTCGACTTTCCCCCCCAAAAAAAAATTGCTGGCCTTGTGCCTATATAATAAACCATTATTTATTACTACTATTTGTTATAATTACGGACAATATACTTTGCGGTATAGAGTTACGCCTCCTTACGATCTGAGTTCAAATCCTAACGAGGTTAGCTTTGCCTTTCATCCTTACGGGGTCGATAAAATAAAGTACCAGTAATGGTCTGGGGTCGATTTGATCGACTTTCCCCTACCCCGAAATTGTTGGTCCTGTGCCTAAACATCAGAAACCATTTTGAAGGCGGAGCATTGGCAGTATTGGTGGAGCGTAGGGCACCATGCTTCGTAACATAGATTTACGGCCCTTTACTTTCTATGTTCAAATCCTGCCGAGTTTAGCTTTGCATTTCATCCATACGGGATCAATACATAAAACTCCAGTAATGCACTGGGTTTGATTTGATCGACCCCCCCCCAAAAAAAAAATGCTGGCCTTATGCCTAGAGTAGAAATCATTATCCTTTTTTATTATCATTAATATTATCATTATTATTGATTGGCAGTATCGGTAGAGGGTTGGACGCCATGCTTTGACGCATTGAGTTGCGGCCCTTGCCATTCTGAGTTCAAATCACGCCGAGGTTAACTTTGCCTTTCATCCTTACGGGGTCGATAAAATAAAGTACCAGTAATACACTGGTGAATTGCTGGCTTTGTGCCAAAAGTAGAAACAATTATTATTCAAAGGGGACATAAGGCACCCGTCTCTGCTCCCTCAAAGGCAACACATAATATTTGGGTCTTGGACCCAAATATTTCAACATCTATTTGTTTTTACTTTTTTTCGTTTGAAAAATATGAATGGAATGCGCCCCCTCTCATTAAGCTAACTGTCATGTGACAGTGGCTCAAACGTTAAGTGGAGTGATACTACCCCACCATGACCATATGGTGATGGTGGGGTAGTACCACCACTTTAGGCAGTATCACCAAAAAGAACAACAGCAGCACCACCAACAAAATCAAAACAAATGAGAGGAACACCTGAGATAATGACAACACCAGCAACAACTGCAACAGCAACAGCAACAACACCAACAATTATATCAACATTAACAACGACAACATTAACATTGAAATAGCAACAACAAAAACATGAACAATAACACGAGTACTTTTGCAGCTGTGGCTGCAAAAGTAAAACTTTGCACACAATGGATTTAACAGAAAATAAATTTTTCCCAGGCAACAAAGTTTATCACCAGAGAAAAGTTCTGGGCCGACTTAATCATCCAAACAAAGGTTATGGCAGCGACGGAGAGGAGAACTCTGAAATATTGGTGCAAAGCTGAGATGGCCTCCAAGCACAAATGGCGGTTGCACTAAAGTTCATCATAACAGATTTTGTTGTTGTTGCTATTGTTTCTAATATTGTCGATATTGTTACTGACGTAGTTACTGTTACCATTTTTCTGCCGTTCTAAGATTCTGTCAATAATCATAATTGATAAAAATAATAGTCCTTTGTTCTGAAAATTTTTAATAAATGCCTTTCATCCTCACGAGGTCGATAAAATAAAGTACCAGTAATGTACTGATTAGTTGCTGGCCTTGTGCCGAAAGTAGAAACAATTAATTTTATAAAGCTGAGAATAAAACTGCTTGTATGTGAAAGGTTCGCATCAGTCATTAAAAAGTAAAATCTTTAACACAGTCAAACACATTTTCAAAGCTCATCTGTTCCACTAACACACTTACAGTGCTAGCTACATAATATAGCTCTATAGTATTGGAATGGAATGTCATAGACCTAGATTCTATAGATCGTAAGACGAGAAATTTTCCAAAGAAGTACAAAAATTCAAAAAGAATTGTGCAAAGAAAATCCGCCCCTATCGTATACAAAACGCAAGATGCTATCTGAAAAATATAAATTAGAATCATATCATTGTTGCTGTTGTTGTTGGTAGTGACTTTTTTGTTATCGTACTCATTCACTTTCTTACAGTATTTTCGATTCAAATGAAGAGCAGGTAGATAAATATGTGTGTATAAAGATGTTTGTATAATAGTCTTTTCATCATTCATTTGCTCATACTCGTGAACACATATGCAGGTATGTATGTAGTTCTACATACTCACATGCACACATTTATATTCAATCTCATATAGGAGCCACACGAAACAAAAGCGGGTATCTCCTTTACCATTTTTCAAGAAATAGGGGTATCTGTTTACAGAATTTATATCATTATAGTAAAGCTGATGCACACGGGAGTACCACTTGGTGTTTGTCATTCGCCACAGAGGTGTACATTCGCTACACAAAAAAGGCATTTTTTATGTAGTTCTGTTTCTTCCGGTTCAGATGCGCGCCTTTTTCCCAAATATAAATTTGATCAATAGGCGCAATTTGTTCATAAAGTATATCCTCTTACTTCTTACTACCTCGTATCATATACTCTTGTCATAAAAATGTAAGGTACGTTTGAAAACAAAAGATGAACTGCCAACGTTTGACCTTAGTTGATTTTCAACATGACATATGTTGCAAACGTCAATAGCGTATATTTACAATATATTGTTGTAATTTACATTGTTACATAATTGATATAATATTATATAATTTCTTAAACGTCTTTCATACAAACTTAACTGCATAAGAAATCAGAGCTGGTCAACACATCAGTGCATCATATGATTCTGAGAAATAAGCGTTTCTTTTAAAATGCAAAAGTGACTTTCACATAGGTTGATTATATTAAAGCTCTAAATATCAGGATATACCCAGTGTGATTCAGTGTTTTAATTGTTTGTTTATTTTGGATTGGGAATTGTTTTTGTTTTTTTTAATAAAACATTATCAGATGCCCTGCAACAAAAAATGTTTTCAAAATAGAAAGGGCCATTGAGTCAGATTTAATCGCAAATTATATCGGAAAAGTTATAATGCAATTTCTCTACAGACTTCGCCATTGCATAAGCATTTAGTATCAAGAAAACTTGAGTTGTATGGTGAGAAGGAATCTTAACAAAACGAAAGTAACTTTAGCAATTTGGGTTCGTAGGTTGTTACAATTTTGGTGAATCTTCCTCTTATCATAAAAGCGCATCGTAATAATGTGGAAAAAACCCCTATTTCTCTCAGATCATGCAAAAGAAATATTTTCAGCTAATAGATTCTATTATTTGCAACAAATTGCTTAAGGCCAAGTATTTTGGCCTCGGATTTGACTTTTTTTTAAGACAAATCATATCGAGTGCAAATGGCAGGAATATTTCATTATCGTGTTATTGACTTTAAGGAGAAAAAATCTTTACATAATTGTCTTTTATCGAATTATACAATTAAAATGAAAGAATGCTGAAAACATAACGGAATTAATTTTTTTTCAACTTAAGAACGTTGAAAGGCAACACAGTTATAGATGGTTTTAAAAGTGCTGTCCAACAGAGGGTTGATGAAAACACTTCAAAGCTGTATTTTAAAAAGTGATAATAATTCTCTTATTTTTGGTTAGAGGGCCTGCTGCTGATGGTAATTTATTATGTGGATATTGAGCTGTTTATTCCTGATTTCACTTCGTCAGGACACGCTGAAAGGAGCAATATGAATAGATGTCAAACCTGAACCGGGAACTTGATAGTATTCCAGAAACTAGACTGCTAACCTAGTTCATAGATAGTTTGATATCACCGAGGAACGTTTGGTAGAAGAGAGGATATGACAGGTACTAAATCAAATTTCCATCTTTAAGTTCTTGGATGAGCTTCGATTTTAGAACGCAATCCTCACTCAGATTGATTGTGTTCAAAATTGCCTCATTGAACTTACCGAAAACTTTCGTAATGCATCGCATTAGCCACCGTTCACAATTTCTATCGTTTCTTTGTAAAGCAGATACGAAGCATTCGTCAATGCTTCTCAATTAATCACTTCAAATTATGCTTAAACTATGAGATGAATAGAGTATCTAAGCGATAAATCTTTCCGCAAAGGAAAAGGTACCAGGTGAAAGGGCAAACGGTATAGAGCTAACCGCGAAAGAATGACAGAATCTCTTGATTATAATCATAATCAATTGAAAGAAATATTTATTAAACTCATTCAAGCTTCATATCTAAATGAGAAACTAAATTTAAACAGGGCTGAACTTCATTCATATTTATATTTAGTCTACAATAAAATCATGCGAATAACGTTCCTATGAAATATTATTAATTAGAAACAACTATGAAATGATCCCACAAGTAGCAAAAATATACTATTTCTAAAATAATGGCATTAATCATACAAATGATTTAGAATAGAACTACGGCATTTTGAGAAATAATGTTTAATATAATGGATTCTAAATTGAAAGGAACACATCTTCGTTTAAATTTATGAATTGAGGTTGTTTGATTAATTTCAACTTACGAGATAATTGCTTAAGTCTTTGAGAGTAAATGCACATATACCTGCGATATCAGCCTAACATCGAATTCAAAGAAGAAAAAATACCATTTAAATCATCATAGCAAAGACATATAATGTCATAATTATATAGACATAAAGATAGTAGTATAGTTGATATATGTGAGATATTTAATAATTGATTAGTGAGGACTTCAGAAATCCAGTACAATGCAGTCGAAATATATGAAAAACGAAGGATGACAAATAAAACAAAACAAGGTAAAGTTTCTTTTACCAAGTATATTTCAAGATAATACTCTCTTTTTTTTTTTTTTTTCATTTGTCATACTTTTCTCTTTATATCTTTTTATCACATTGTACCGGCTGGAAGCGGTCTACAAAAAGCTGATGCTTTTCATTTTTCCTTCAGGTTCACAGAAAATGACATACTCTATAACTTACACATTCAAGTGCTTTTAAATTTATTTTTGGCAATGAAATGCCGCAGATTTCCTTGATGAAAAACTTAATTTTATTGGGTAGAATGTGAGAATATTGGATGCTTCAATATTTGGCTTTGCTCTAAGGCTTCAAACATAATTTCGACATAATTTCGACAACCCTGTCACGGACACATATCTTTTATATATACATACTCTCACGTTTGCAGCATCGAAATTCTCTTAAGAGTTGATTTAGAAGAGCTACAGTATAAAGTAAATGCTGCAGCAATAGCGTGAAACAGGAGCTGACTGTGCTGGATGCATCTATCTAGAATTACCCATGCTTCTGATATTACAGCTAATGATGTGCCCCAACCTTGTAAGAAACACTTTTTGTTTAGACGTTGTAAAGGACTAGAAAAAGCCAATGGCTCTTCTCGACGAACGATATAATCATACGAAGAGTTATGTATTTCTATAGCCAGAGGTGGTACACGAAAAGTAAGTCAGGAGTGAACTGTTATACACAAATCACGCCACTTTGTAATATGATCTTCGCTGACATATATGAGAGAATGTCGATGTTGGATTGAAAGTTTACCGAGTTCATTCCATCTGTTTATCAACTATGCAACGTAATGTTGAAAATATGAACGTGTCTATTTGGAATAAAATAACAGAGCTTTATTCCACATTGCATCTCCGTTACAAGTACATTAATTTGCTTTCCTATAACGAAATCTTATTGTTTTACAATGGCATAAATTCTCGACGGGAGTCTTCACTGTTCCTTCACTTTCTCCCTCTCACCCCCCTCTTTATCTCTCTCTCTCTCCCTCTCTCTCTCTCTCTCTTCCCTCTTTACTCACGCACAGACACACACGCACACACATACACACACACACACACACACACACACGCATATATATATATTTAATATAGAAATGGCTTCTATAGGACTAGAACTTTTTCATTCGAAGGAAATCATCAGGAAAGGCTTTCCTGATGATTTCTTTCGAATGAAACAGTTCTAGACCTGTAGAAGCGACTTCTATATTAAATGTTGATACTCTGCTATGTATTGAGTACTTAACTTACTGCGGTTACCCCCCGATTGAACCCGGGATACACATATTATATATATATATCCAGCTGACAAAACATATAAGATGAGTAAAATTTATCCTACGAGGATAGCTGGTGACGTTGCCAACCTTTTTATGGTATGGTGGGAAAGGAGACTCAAAGATCTCCTTGATGAGAGCTCCATAGACCTCATTATGTACTCTCGTTACGTAGACGATATTAATATAGTAATAAGGATACCCCCACAAGAGAGTACTAACAAGTATGATTTAGAATGTGGCACAATGGAAAGCACCCAGCATATAGCTAATTCCATACACCAGGGTATAACTGTAACTAACGACTACCCTTCCAAACACCCTAACAATAGACTACCTGTATTAGACACGGAACTCTGGATTCACACTATAAACGAGAGGGCCCAAATTTTCCACTCACACTACGCTAAACCCATGGCCTCCAAATACCTGATACTCAAAAACTCAGCAATGTCCAGTAGTGCTAAGTTTAATATTCTGATCGCAGACTTGGTACTAGTGATGAAGAATGTGTCCCGCATGTGAGACCCAACAGAAATGGATAGACACATCCAAAACTTCATCAAACGCATGCAGTTCTCTGGCTACAACCAAAGGTACAGAATCAGAGTATACGAAGGAGCCACGGAGCAGTATAATACCCTCATAGAACTGGACACGAAAGGAATTTTTCCCATTATACAGGAGCAAATCATGGAATAGCTTAGATAGGACTAAACATAAGATAGGGAAAGCCACATCATGGAACGACAACCAGAGATACCAGAGGTACCAGAGTGTCATGTTTGTGGACGCTACCCCTGGAGGGAAATTAGCTAACCAGAAAGACCCACTTAAAGATTAAACTGGTAGAAATGCCAGGAACTGCCATAAAAACCCTGATCAGTAAAACATACCCTTTTAAGAAAACCCACTGTACTAATAGGAAATGTATTATATGTAAAGTAAATCCCCGGATAAACTGAAAGACTAGAAACGTAGTCTATAGCATACGATGTACAGAGGGTACTTGCAGAAACATGACAACAACATACATAGGCGAGACAGCTCGTAGCATAGATGAACGAATAGACCAACACTGGGGGAACTAACAGGACGAAAACACGGTTGAGTACTATACGAACACGCCAGGCAACAACATGAAGGTAACATAAACAACAAAGAAATTAAAATAATATCTAAACATAGAAATGACCTAACACATAGGCAAATCAGAGAGGCAAGTGAAATAGAACTTAGAAGGCCAAGGCTAAACAGACAAAATGAATGGAATAACAACACCCAAACAAACAATACTGACTTAAGAGAAATATAAATAAATAAATAAGTAAATATATGCACAAGCACAATAACAACAAGCACATATAAGCACACACTAGTAAACTAAGATAGAATATAATAACCAAAACAGTCACCCAAACGCGAACACACAACACACACCAAACACTATACACACACGCAAACGCATGCGCAGAGAAGAAGAAAAAATAAATAAATAAATAAATAAACAGATAAAATAAAGATGGCGTAGATATACAATACAACAGGGGGAGGAACATAATAGCACCACTGACGATGTTGCAGATGTGCAACGAAAGAACTTTGTTAGACTATATATATGTGTTTATATCTATATTCTATCTGTATTTTGACCGTTGGTCACTCAATGGTAAACATTGAGGACCGAATGAATTAACTGATATAAAAGATACAGAAGCGAAAACCAACCAAACAGTGAGTGTGTTCTGTTATTAATTCTGGCAATATTATTACAACAATATGGGGTGGTGGATTTGCAGTATCGGTAGAGGGTCGGGCGCCATGCTTTGAAGCATAGAGTTACCTCTCTTTATGACCTGAGTTCAAATCCCGCCGAGGTTAACTTTGCCTTTCATCCTTACGGGGTCGATAAAATAAAGTACCAGTAATGCACTGGGATAATTGCTGGCCTTGTGCCAACAGTAAAAATAATTATTACGACAATATGACCCTCCCCAAGTATAACTATATATATATATATATATATAGTTTTGCGAGGGTTTTATATATATATATATATATATATATATATATATATATATATATATATAACGAAGGAAATGTGGTAAGGAACCAGGTGGACCATAACGCACCAAAGTACTCAATACTTAGGGTAGTAGAGTGGGTAATAGGAACGAGTAGGACCCCGACGGCTGAGCTCAACCCGTTTTTTTTAGTCCAGAATTAGCCGTCGAAACGGCTTGAGCTCAGCCGTCGGGGTCCTACTAGTTTCTATATATATATATATATATATAATGGAAAAATTTGAACAGGGACAAAACAGAGAGGCAGTACAACGAATGTTTATTTACATTGTGCATTTGTTGTGATGAAAGGAGCAATGGATAAGAATGAAAACTGAGTTATAGACAACAATGTTCTCAAAGCACGACCTGAGTTTCGAACTTACTGAATTTAAAAGTATTCTTTAACTCTCATTAGATATCGTTTAACACTGTCCCCACTGGAGATGAAGCAGATGACGCCAATATGATAACTGCAAATTTAGGTCACGAAATGCTTGTGAATTTGCGTATTCATGTTACTTTCACAAAAATTAAAAAAATTGCCAGTGCAACAGGAAAATATAGAAATTCGTTATACTGCATCACATTTACTTTACAGCTACAAGCCATTTCACTGTAACTAATGTTAACGACCTTTTACAAGTACACAAAAAAAAATGAAAACTGCATTAGGTTCACCACTCGTGTCGTTCTCCCAGGAAATTTGGGTTATATATCTCTGAGTTTCATTTTGTAGCTAGTCTCCATCCCTTCCTCTTCTACTCCCTCGCTCCTCCCTCTTCCACCTATCTTTGTTCTCTCTTTCTCTTTCTCTCTCTCTCGGTCTCTCTCCACACACACACACACATATATATATATATATATATATATGTGTGTGTGTGAGTGTGTCTGTGTGTGTATACATACATATATATATAGAGAGAGAAAGAGAGAAAGAAAGAGAGAGAGAGATGTATATATATATATATATGCATATAAATATATATATATATATGCATATAAATATATATATGTATATAAATATATAAATATATATATATATATATATATATATATATATATATATATATATATATATATACATATATATATATATATATACATATATATATATATATGTGTGTGTGTGTACTTACTTTCATTTTCAGCTGATATATCACATCTAAAGATTACTTATTTTCGAAGGCATCTGGATATCTGGAGTATTACAATTACACATTGCTCTAGGGTCACTATCTTTCTACGCCCAAGGTTGTCATGCTGAGAAGACCTGAGCGTTCGTTATTTACATGCTCTTCGTTATTTACATTGTTAGCGGTTACATGTATTTTATGCTATTTCTTCTACATTAGCTGTTATGTTACCTTTTACGGTCGTATAATTATTTATGTTTTCATTTACTTATGGTTACAAAATGATATATTTTCTGCTAGGTTATATGTTGTTGAATACGAAGGCCTATCCATATTTTTTTTTTTTTTTATTCTATGGTATTTGATATTTTCGACAATGCCTGAGTTCTGAATTGAAGATTATACCAGGTAATGTTTATCCGTCTGTCTGTGTTATGTGTAGATCCTTAATGGTTGTTTTGTTATGATTCTCTCCATTATCTTATCTTTGAAAGATTTCTTAATGTAGGAGTTATCCCAGTATTTTCTACTCTCCAATTTGTATTCTTATTCCCAGGTTCGAGTTTATGTCATAATTTAAATTTTCTTATTTAGTCGTCGGTTTGCCTCTAATTATAGATCCAAATTTTCGAGAACCTTAGGCTACAGTAATATCTCACCAGAGCATTTAATATGGCTGGCTTTAGTGTTACTGCCTCGTCACTTATATTATATTGTTGACCTGGGTCTTGGAATTGTTTAACACCTCAGGAATGTAGGTTATGTTTCTCTGTAGCTCGATCTTGCTAGTAGTGCCACGATATAAAACTTGGCATATCGATTTAGAATATTCTTATTGTCAGGGAGTTTAGAAATCCTAATAGAAACTTCTCTCGTTATAAAGATAATAATGGTCTTAAGTTGGGTGGACATTCTATGCCCGTCGTTCAACTTCTCGTTAGGTTTGTGAAAGGTTCTATACATCCCCGAATTCAGTTGTAAAGTTACATCTAAAAGTTACATCTAAAAGTTTACAATTGTCTCGTTTCTTAAAGAATCCATGTATATTATTCCACAGTGTTGCACTGAATGAACTTAAAATACTAGGGTATTTTGATTGCCAAATGTATTTTTATGAGTGCTCCGTGGGCTTATGCAAGAAGTATGTTTAGCTTTCCAGCATATGTAAGGTTTCCATTAATGTGGTACCTTCAAGCGGTTTATCACCAAGGAATTTGCGATCAACAACAGATAATCAGTAATATTACTAAAGCTGTGTATTTAGACAGCATAATTACAACAACAAACACCCTTGATAATGAAATGTCTTTATAGAAGGCAAGTAATGCTTTTGGTAAATTAGATAGGCGTCACTGGTGTCGAAGTGAAATTTCCATTGATATAAAGTTAAATAATATCTTCATTAAATAATATTTCCATTGATATAAATTTGTAAAATATCTTCATTAAATAATATTTCCATTGATATAAAGTTGTATAATATCTTCATTGATTTACACATGCGATGCATGCGTCACATACCACCTAAATATCAAAAAGCTTGCGAATTTTCATCAACAATGTCGTCGTCAAATATTCGGTATCCATTAGCTATTGCTTCTGAATAATGGTGAAGTGCTGCAAAGAAGTCATTTTGAAAGTATTGAATCTCGCATACTTCAACATAAATTGCACTGGAGCATCTGTGTGGTAAGAACCCCAGGTACTCGTATTGATAGGTGGTTTTTCTACATGAAATAAATCAAAGCAAAGAGCCAAGACATAAAACAAAACTCAGCTATCAAGTCTCCATCAAATGAGCTGTGAGAATATACAAAATAAGAGACAATAACTGGGAAAACATTACTCCAGATTGGTCTAGGATGAAAGCAGTGTTTAATGAAAATCAGGAGCTTGACAAATTATGTGTAGTGCATGAAGAATTAAAAATGGGTCAACGTAAGTCTATGCGAAATATTACCTTAGCTGGGGATATGGAAGCTCAAAATAACATTGTGTGCAATGAGGGTGGCCAAGATTGCCACAGTAAAGCTGATCTTAAAAGTTATCAGAAGAGCCATGTGCAAAATGTTGTTGATTATGATTTCTTTGGTATTTATTAATGTCTGAAGTAAAGAAGAATGTACCTCGACTTTTTTGAGATTTCACTATCACAAAACAAGCAGCGAAAGTAGGAGTAACGTTCAGTGCTGCAGCATACGCAGAAATTAATCTAATTAATTGGAAAGACAAGTAGTCATGTACGGGCAACCATGTATGAAAAAGATTAAGAAATGGCAATTTTTAAAATCGAGATGCAGTCATCATATATATATACACTTATATATATATATAAATATATATATATATATATATATATATATTTATATATATATATATATATATATATATATATATATATACACATGTGTGTGTGTTTACAAAAGAACGTACACAGAGACACTCATACACGCATGTATATATATATATATGAGGGCGTTAGCCCCCTGGTGTTCGCATAGCTACGGCTTCTTAAAATCGTATTTCTTTCGAAATACGAAATTTCTATACATATATATATATATATCATCATCATCATCATCATCTTTTTACGTCCGCTTTTCCTGCTTGCAAGGGTGGGACGGGAACTGATTCTGGCTTGATTTCTACAGCTGGATGCCTTTCCTAACACCAACCTCATTTGCAGTGAGTGCTGGGTGCTTTTTTGCCGTGGCACCTCCACGACCACTTTGCAGTGGAATGATAGGGACCCCAGTCCCTATCATCTCATTTCTACAGCTGAGTAAACTGGAGCAATGTGAAATAAAGTGTCTTGCTCAAGGAAACAACACATCACCCGGTCTGAGAATTGAACTCACAACCTTTCGATTGCAAGGCCAATGCTCTAACCACTAAGCCATAATAAAGAGTCGGGACCACGACGGCTGAACTCTTCCCGTTTCAACAGCTAGTTGAATAGGAAATCGCCAGGCCCAGACCTCATTACAGGATACTGGTTGAAGAATTTCACTTTCTATCGGCAAGATCTCATACGGCTGTTTACAGAAACTATTAAGGGCACACAAGAACTGCCCAGATGGTTATCAACTGCCTCTACTCTCCTCATTCCCAAAAATAGCCAAACCACCCTTGCTAAAAATTACCGCCCAATTGCCTGCCAAAACATCATGTATAAATTATATACTGGGTGCCTTAACCTGTTCTTACAGGATCACTGTGCTACCAACAACATCATAACACCTGAGAAAGCTGGTGGAAAGAGGGAGGTGTGGGGTTGCATAGATCACCTACTAACTAACAAAATGATTCAGGAAAAAACAACAAAGAATCGCAGAAACATGACTGTCGTGTGGCTGGACTATCAAAAAGCATTTGATAGTGTACCTCATGGGTGGATTGTTAAGGCTTTACAGTTAGCTAAAGTCCCACAACCATTGGTAGCTGCTGTTGAACGCCTGACCAAGAACTGGTACACCAGTTTGATCCTTAGAGGTGAGAAGGAGCAGGTTAAGACTGATAAGATACATTACCAGAAGGGCATCTTTCAGGGTGATAGCTTGTCAGTGCTACTCTTCGTTCTCTCACTGAATCCACTATCTTACCTACTCAGGAAACAAGGTCGACAAAGAAGTGGGACCAGAAGTATCTCCCATCTTTTCTTTGTTGATGACCTGAAGTTGTATGGGCCAAATATCAATGACATCAAGAAACAATTGGACCTCATTACACAATTTTCAACCGACATCAAAATGAAATTTGGTGAGTCCAAGTGTGCATATTTGGCAGTAAAACGTGGAAGAGCTGTGCCCTCCTCTAGAAATCTAGAGATGAACGGCCTGACAATACAACCTCTGCAGTCAGGTGACAACTACAGATATCTTGGACAGGATGAGAATGTCAGATATGATGGACCCATAAATAAGGAGAGAACCAGAACTGAATACCTCAGAAGAGTAAAGAAAATATGGTCATCAGAACTGTCAGCATACAACAAATACATTGCCCACAATACTTATGCTGTGCCAATTCTAACGCCAACATTTGGCCTACTGAACTAGTCATTGCAAGAACTAAGTGAGATGGATGTTAGAACTCGAAAACTTCTCAGTGTTACTGGGAACTTTAACATCAATGGTGATGTGGATAGGCTATACTTCTCACGCAAGGAAGGTGGCCGGGGTCTAAAATCAATATTAACAACATATGAGACCCGGATAGTGACACTGAAGCAACACCTTCAACAGAGGAAAAAGGTTGGCAACCATCTTGCCCAGGTTTATGACCATGAAAAAAGAAATATCATTAGAATAGCGACTGATCTGGAGGAGGGATATGGAATAAAGCCCGATATAAATCTCTCACCCAGAGAAATCGGAAGATCCTATTCAATGTTCAAACAAGAAAAAAAAATTGACCAATTTACAGAAAAGGTTGTGCATGGATACTTGAGGCGTAAAACACAGGCCATAGAGGGGATAAACCACTCAAAAAGCCTGGCATGGAGTTCCGACAAGTTTATGACATCACACCTTGAGGGATATCTCTATGCAATACAGGAACAAGAACTCCCTACCAAATATCTGCTGCACAAAAGAGGAGGGCCAGCAGCTGACAATAAATGTAGGCTATGTAAAACAAAGATCGAGGATGTAAGCCACATTGTTGCCAGCTGCGAAAGAATGTCATCTCGCTACTACCTCCCCATGAGACACGATGGGATAGCTAGAACCATCTGGAACGCACTTCGGAAAACAAAATCAACAACAAACGAGGAAGAATATATTGAGACAGATGGCACTAAGGAATACTGGTGGAACCTGAAAATAAAAACTGCCACCAAATTAAAGCACAACCGGCCTGATATTGTAGTTTGGGACCACACATTGAAAACGTGTTCTGTTGTGGAGATCAGCTTCCCACTTGATGTAAACGTTGTCAGAAAAATACAGGAGAAGGAGGACATCTACGGACCATTGATGAGGAGTTTACAAATCCAGTATCCAAGATACACCTTTAGCTTCATACCCATCATTATTGGTGCTACGGGTTATATACCAACCCGCTTGGACCAAAGTATGACTGAACTTGGATTTGCGGACAAAAAGCGCAGCTCCCTAATTCATAGTCTACAAATGGCTGCGATAGCTGGCACCTTCAAAATTTGCAAAACATTCTTGCGATTCAAGGGATGACAATTTCTTTTCTTTTACAACCTTGCCACCAGGAAGGTGGCCGGTCAAAAAATATACTCAAAATTAAGAGAAAGAGAAAACATACATACATACATACATACATACATACATACATACATACATACATGCATACATACATACATGCATGCATGCATACATACATACATGGTGGCTGCCAACTCGTTTTCGAGTACGGCCAATACTTTATATCCATGTAGGAAAACCCCTACCGATGCGCTGAACGAGTGTGACTTTTTAGTCCAGCCAGCGACTTGAAAACTCTGGTACAAACACTACACTTGTGACAATTATTGACACAGTGTTGGCCCATCGTACCATGTGACGACAAGTGCAGAGAGATCTCCAGAGATAAAGCAATGCCTGTGACGTGAAGCTTTTATAGTGAGCAAAGGCACAGCACAAAGCCAGTCCCACTCTCTTTACCCAATATGATATTTACCAAAAAGAAGAACATACATATATATATATACATACATGCATGCATACATACATACATACATACATACATACATACATACATACATACATACATACAGGCATGCATGCATACATACATACATGGTGGCTGCCAACTCGTTTTCGAGTACGGCCAATACTTTATATCCATGTAGGAGAACCCCTACCGATGCGCTGAACGAGTGTGACTTTTTAGTCCAGCCAGCGACTTGAAAACTCTGGTACAAACACTACACTTGTGACAATCATTGACACATAGTGCTGGGCCCATGGTACCATGTGACGACAAGTGCAGAGAGATCTCCAGATATAAAGCAATGCCTGTGCCGTGAAGCTTTTATAGTGAGCAAAGGCGCTGCACAAAGCCAGTCCCACTCTCTTAACCAAGATGATATTTACCAAAAAGAAAAACAAGTCAACATCATTGGATACCATCAGAGTTGCAGGTGTTATATCAGAGTTTTCCTTCTCCTAGAATTCTGCCTTGACAAAGGCTAAGGGGTCATCTCTCCCGGTGATTTTGGATGGCCATTGACTCTTAAGAGCTCCTTTGCCCTTCGACAGGTTTTGTTTTTAGTCCTGCAGGATGTCCAAAGTTCCCCTCCTCACCAAGAAACCTTGGTGGGGTTGCCAGTTTAGTCGCCAACGACCCGACCATGAGACAGGTTGTACTGGGCTACATGTTAGCAGTAGCACCAACTGGTGACCTGACATACATACATACATACATACATACATACATACATACATACATACATACATACATACATACATACATACATACATACATACATAATTGGAGCTACGGGTTATATACCAACCCGCTTGGACCAAAGTATGACTGAACTTGGATTTGCGGGCAAAAAACGCAGCTCCCTAATTCATAGCCTACAAATGGCTGCGATAGCTGGCACCTTCAAAATTTGCAAAACATTCTTGCGATTCAAGGGATGACAATTTCTTTTCTTTTACAACCTTGCCACCAGGAAGGTGGCCGGTCAAAAAAATATACTCGGAATTAAGAGAAAGAGATAACATACATACATACATACATACATACATACATACATACATACATACATACATACATACATACATACATATTGGCTCCCACTTAGAAGGATACGCTTTTGCAATCCAAGAACAGTAAATCAACACGAAATATCTGATTCACGAAAGAGATAGGAATGAAGGCAAAACACCTAGATGTGACAAGAAGTGCAGACTCTGCAGAATTAACATCGAAGATATCACCCATTTCATAAGCAGCTGTCCAAAGATGTCATCGCGGTATCATCTACCTATTAGGCATGATGTAGTGACCAAAACACTGTACAATGCAATCCGTAGAAAATATAGCCCCGATAATAAACACATTAAAAACTACAACAATGTGGAAGGCATACATATACATAATATGAAAGAGTACTGGTGGAATGTTCCAGTAAAAACACCAATAAAATACATGCATAACAGACTAAATATAAGTATATGGGACAGGGAAAGGAAGGCATGCACAGTAGTAGAAGTTAGCTGCCCAGTAGATGCCAATATAATATCAAAAGTTAGCGAAAAGGAGAATATTTATGCAGAACTAATGAGAAATCTGCAGATACTCGACCATGACTATACCTTCAGATTTATCCCTGTGATTATTGGGGCACTGGGATATGTTAGTAACTGCCTCAATACAAATCTTTAGAAGCTGGGCTTCACAGAAACAAAGAACACAACTAGTTAGGAAATTACAAATACACTTCATAATGGAACAGACAGTAAAAATATGTAAAATATTCCACACATTTTGTATCTAATAACTGCATATACAAATGTACAGATTCAAAGCATATGCACACATACAACTTAAAACATACACATGCACACATACAATAACATCCATACCTGCACACACATGCATGCAGCCATGAATACATATCTACCTAATTGATGTGTAAATTCCAATGAAAGAGTTTTGTATCTGTCAGAAACCGACTCTCTCTATTGGCAAAAATTTGTGAAATTATAAAACCAGAACATACATAAAGAGAGCTAGCTAGAATAGATTTTTATACATATATAGACCTATCACGGACTTTCTCTCTCCATCACTCTCTATGCATATATATATAGAGAGAGAGGGGGAGAGAGAGATGTATATATTTTTAAATAGTACATATGTGTGTATGAATTCTTCTGCGTGTTTTCTAACGAAAGCAATTTTATGACACATATGAATTGGTTCATAGCATGTTTGTCACATAAAAATACGTCTCATGTTTTAATTTGGTACGTCACTTTATGAATGTCACCCAACGATTTATGATTTGGCTGTGTTAGGAGATTGTCTCTCGTTAGTTTGATGATACTTTTAGTAAACCCATTGATTACTTGTGTACAATGTGAAACTACGACTGCATATTTAATATGTTTCCTTTATATCGACTCTGTTGGATTTAATTTCCAGATGACCTGACTGAATTTCTCGCTTTATGTGACACTCTCTCGATGTTTGACATCCATAATGATTTAGGGGCTTACTTTATGAAACAGATATCCTCTTTCCTGATGACCTGCAAGTTTTGCTTTGCTATCTTTATTTGTATTTTATTTTTTGATTGTTTTTAATATAAAATGCCAATTACAAAGTCAGATCATTAATATTGCCATTAGCTGTAAACTTTGAAAAAACATGAAAACAATGACAAACAGTTGAAGCAATACGTTCAGATTTGGTTTATAATTTCATATATGTTATTAACAGAATCCTAAATAAAATGTATTACTAAATTACATTACTTGTTTAATAATATTACATGTTTGAAGTTTCAGCATATTATTTAATTTATTTTAACTACAACAATAAGTTTATCCGTATCCTATCATGTTTGCTAACAGTTTTATCAGGACAATTGTTTGTGTTAACATATTCAATGCCGAAAACACAACACTCAATTATAAATATTAATGCTGTGTATAAAAGACTAAATTAATTCAATAGTTTTAAAATAGCTGTAGGAAGGATGGAACACAACTTCTGGCACGTTTCGGTCATTTTGCAGCACTTTAGTGAATCAATGACATCACCATATTTGTCGAAGTAATACGAACATATCATAAAGTTGAAGTATGGTGTACAATAATTAACTGCAAAGATAAAACAGTTTTATGGATTTAAAGAAATATGTCAAATCCAAAGTCATATCTATGAGTACGAGTAGAGGGACGGACGCCATGTTTTCCAGCATAGAGTTACATCCCTTTACGGTCTGAGTTCAAATCCCAACGAGGTTAACTTTGCCATTCACCCTTACGGTGTCGATAGAATAAAGTAGATAGAATAAAGTAACAGTAATGCACTGGGATAATTGCTGGCCTTGTGCCAAAAGTAGAAACAATTATTTTATAACAATTCATTCTTTTTGTTGATCTCCTTACCTTCATTCGATGGAAATTCCACCATGTTGTTTTTCCTCCTTTTATTGTCCCTAATGCTGCGCATTCTAGTGGCCAGCAACAGAAGTGTTTTATTATTTGAAAATTGAGGACGATGGATTGGCAGTATCGGTAGAGCGACGGACAACATTCTTATGCCCTTTACGTTCTGGGTTCAAATCACGCTAGGGCTACATTTACCTTTCATGCTTACGGAGTCTATAAAATAAAATACCAGTCACGAATTGGAGTCGATTTAATCACATTTTGACTCCTCCCAAATTGATGGCCTTGTGTCTAATTCAGAAACCATCATTATTATCCGTTTGTGGGAGACCATTTGTTGCTGGTGGTGTAATTCTGGTACCAGATGTATACCACCAGTGAATTGAGGTGCGACCTTCAATTGTCAACCACCTTTATGAGTATCTTGGCTGTTACAAGGTGTGTTGCTTTCTGTAGGGGCCCAGCTTGAAGTTGGACCCTTTCTTTCCTAAATAGCCTTCAATTCAGGTACTCACAGTTCCAGAAGCCCTACTACAACTTGGATCATCTTCACCATCTTCATTTCCCATGCTAGTGGTGGTTCGTATTTCTCAGGCGTCTTCAATTCTTTGTCACAAACCTCATTGTCAGTGGGACACGCTGCATCCAGAATCAAACATTGTTTGTTAACTTTTTTTATCACTACAATATCTGGTTTGTGATGTTCCATTTCATGGTCACATTCTGGCTTCTGCTCGCACACTGGCTTGCTCTTTCGAGGCCGTATTTTCCACATTACTGCCAATGAATGATTTTTTCTATGTTATCATGGCGTCGCTTGCATTCTTTCTGTGTCAGCTTTGTTCACAGGTTGATGATATGCCACATGGTTTCATCGTTTTCTCTGTACATCCTACATTTTCTTCTTTCACCTGAATTGTCGATATCATGTTTAACATTATTTTTTCAAAAGGCGGCTTGTTTCTGTGACGCACAAATTAAGCCTTCCATTTCTGGTTTAAGGTCACTTTTCTGCATCCACAACCTCTGCTTGTCCATCCAAATCTGTGTTTGCTTCTGTGTCCCTTTAATATTGCCCATACATCCTCTTTTATTTTCATCTGCTTTCAGTTTCAATTCGCTTATCCTTGTATTTCTTTTATTTTTTTTTTTTTTTTTTTTTTGCAATCTCCATCTTTCAACATGGTGGCCTTGATTATTCTGTCAGTGTTGACATGGAAATTCCATAAAACTGTCACCTTCTCGCCTCATGTTATTTCATCTGGGTGATGGCTGAACCATTTTCTCTCTGTTGTTATACCATTAATCCTGCATATTACCTAATTTGATCATTAGTCTCAACATAGTCATCACAGAATCAACATTTTGGGCCAGTTCCATTTCTGATAACATTGGCTTCAAAGTTGCGCGTTGAAAGAAACTGATCTTGTGCGACCAAAATCAAGACCCTCTCTGCTTTTAACCCATAATTGCTCCGCTGCCACTGATAGGTAAAAGATAGATCTACAATAGGTTCTTTGTTACGAAGATCATACTGTCCATGCAGTTAGTTTTTCGCCCACTTAGTTCACGTTCCATTACCCTTCTTGTTTTGCCAACATTTTGATTTTCTTTGCAGATTTAATTGCAGAATCTCCACCATTTCGAAAAAGTAATCTGAATTATTCTGCAAACTTCCTACTTTCCTTTTTGATTGAATGTAATTTCTTCTTCCTTTCATGATCTGTGGTCATTTTCAGCATCCAATGATCTGTAATTTTAATGCTTCAGTTCAATGGCTGATAGTTTGCATGACGGCTCAAGCTGAATCCTTCATGTACCTCCGTTTTTGTCTATAGAGATAGAGGCGCTCCACATCTGATTTTATCTGATTTTGGGTGATGTATTTTATTACAGGTTAGAATTCCTTGATTTTGTTGTCCATTTTCCTTATTTCATTAACGTTCTAGTTTATGATACTGAAACTGTAGGTGACAACTTGGATTGCAAACACATATATGGAAGATATTTTATTCTTTGAGTTGAGCTCAGGTTTCAAGATAACACGTACTCTCCAATAGCATTCCTTCTTGATTATCTCTTTCATGCTGGCATTGATACCTAGATATCAGTAATTTTTTTTTTATAATTCTTTAATTAATGTATTCAGATATTTTCCATTGAGTTTGTGCATGCCATTCTGCCTTTCTTGAATGCTGCTTTAGTTCATTTTTTTCAATCCAAACTCCATCCATACATCATCGTTGAATAATTTAACTGTCTCCAACATTCCTTCGAAATCCCTGTCATTTTTGGCATGCAATTTCGAGTCATTCATATATAATCTTTATTATTATTATTTTCTTGGAGTCTCAGTCATTGATGCTATTTAACTAGAAAGTTTGTTCAAATGAACAACAAGCTGCTACTTGCAGCCTCAGATATTCAGAACGTATCGGAGCGTTCTTGCTGTTCCCAGCAAGCATTCCTTTTGAAGTGTTCCAAAAAAGGGGGCTGGACTAATGTTCTTTAACAATCCTTGAAAACTCTTCGAGATAGTACCTAGTCCTCCCATGACAATCGAGACGACCTTGATCTCATGGCAGTCCGAAATCCTTTTTAATTCCTACTTTCTACTTCTTCACATTTATTGCACTCTTTTGTCATATTATTATTATTATTATTATTATTATTATTATTATTGTTCTTTGTGTCTCAGTCATTGATGTTATTTAACTGGAAAGTTTGTTGAAATGAATATCAAGCCACTACCTGCAGCCTCAGATATTCAGGACGTATCGGAGGGTTCTTGCGGTTCCCAGTAAGCATGCCTTTTGAAGTGTTCCAAAAAGCGGGGCGGGGCCAATTTTCTTTAACCATCCCTGGAAACTTTTTGAGATAGTACCTAGTGCGCCTATGACAATCGGGACCACTTTAACTTCATGGCAGTTCCAAATCCTTTTTACCTCCCACTTTAAGTCCTGGTATCGGTTAATTTTCTCCCTCTCCTTCTCTTGCACTCTCGTGTCAAATGGGCAGGCCACATCCACAATCAGGTACGATCTTTTTTCCTTGTCCAAAACCACCAGGTCAGGTCTATTGTGTTTCAGTTTCTTGTCCGTCTGTATCCTAAAATCGCACAGCACCTTCACCTGATCGTTTTCTATCACCGACTCTGGCTTATGCTCATATCACTTCTCAGAATGTGGTAAATTGTTTACTTTGCATAGGTGCCAGTGGATCACCCTGCCCATCACATCATGTCTCCCGCCTTTATAGTGAGTCTGGGCTAGGTGTTTACACTCGGATACAATGTGAGCCACAGTCTCCTCTCTCTCTCCACAGATCACAGTGGTCTAGCCTCCTCCTTGTAAATATGGTGTTTCAGCCACTTCGTTTTGAGGGCCTGCTCTTGCGCAGCCATTAGCATTCCTTCTGTAGCCTTTTTAAGGTCTCCTCATTTCAACCAGTTCCATGTCTGTGGATCTCTGAATTCAGTTTTCTCAAAGAAGGTACTATGAAGGGATTTTTCATGAAGGCTGCTCTTTCTCCTTGTTGTTATTTCCTCCTTGGACATCCCTGGTCTATTGTCCTCTCCTTCAGTACAATTCTGAGCATTGGCTCCTTACTATCAGTCACGTATTTGTATAGGTTGTTTTTCTCCATCTGAACACAGTCCTCTATGCTGATAAGACCTCTTCCACCTTCAGATCTCTTTAATTAGAGTCTATCGACATCACACCTCTTGTGGAACATGTTGTAGATAGTCAATAGCTTCCTAGTCTTCCTGTCCATTTCTTTTTGTTCAGCAACATTCCATCTCAGAATTCTCGCACTGTACCTAATAATAGACACAGCTCGGCAATTTACTGCACTTATCGCATTCCTACCGTTCAGATGTGATTTAATACGCTCCTTACTCTCCGAATGTATTCAGATCTTAACAATTCCTTCATTTTTTTGTTCTTGATGTCATCAGCCTCCAGAACACCCAAATACTTGTATCCTTCTTCAGTGTCAATTTCCTTTATCATCTCACCTGTTGGTACCCGGATTCCGTTGCTTCTGCTCAATTTACCCCTCTTCATCACAAGGACTCCACACTTACTAATACCAAATTACATAAATATATCATTGCTGAAAATACGGACAGTGTCAACAAGCACATCCAACACCTTCTCCCTCTTCCCGAAGAGCTTAAGATCGTCCATGAAGAGGAGGTCGTTGATGGTAAGCTCTCCCTTTCCCAACTTGTATCCTGCTCTCACTTTTCGCAGTAAAATGGTCAGGGGCATCAGGACAAGAACAAACAACAGAGGGGACAGACTATCTCCCTGGACGATACCTCTCTTGATCTTCACGTCTCCCAAGGATTCTCCAGCTGAGGTTAACTCTGTTTTCCAGGACTTCATACTTTTGCTCAAAAACTGTCTGATGTTATCTGCCACCTTGAAGATCTCTAGGCTTTTGGTGATCCAAGAATGAGGCAACAGGTCAAATGCCTGTTTGTAGTCTATCCATCCCATGGCAAGACCAGTGTGTCTCCTCTTGCAATTCCTCATTACCATCTTATCAATAAGTAGCTGGTCCTTTTTACCACGGGACTTCTTTCGGCATCCTTTCTGTTCGTCCAGTAACAAGTTGTTTGTGTGGAGGTGATGGTAGATTTCCTCAGACACAATGCTTGTTAACAGTTTCCACATTACGGACAGACATGTGATAGGTCTATAGTTGGTAACATCAGTACCCTTGATTCGGTCTTTCATTACCAGAACTGTGGTACCTTTTGTCAACCACTCTGGTACCTCATCTGACATCAAGCAGTCATTGAACATGGTTGTCATTTTCGGGTGGAGGGATGTTATATTTTTAATCCAATACCCCTGCACACCATCTGGGCCTGATAATTATTATTATTATTATTATTATTATTATTATTGTTATTACTCTTTGAGTCTCAGTCATTGATGTTAGTTGACTGGAAAGTTTGTTGAAATGAATATCAAGCCACTACCTGCAACCTCAGATATTCAGGACGTATCGGAGGTTTCTTGCTGTTCCCAGCCAGCATGCCTTTTGAAGTGTTCCAAAAAGCGGGGCGGGGCCAATTTTCTTTAACCATCCCTGGAAACCTTTTGAGATAGTACCTAGTGCGCCTATGATAATCGGGTTCACTTTGACTTCAAGGCAGTTCCAAATCCTTTTTACCTCCCACTTTAAGTCCTGGTATCGGTTAATTTTCTCCCTCTCCTTCTCTTGCACTCTCGTGTCGAATGGGCAGGCTACATCCACAATCAGGCACGATTATTATTATTATCATTATTATTATTATTATTATTATTATTATTATTATTATTATTATTATCATTATTGGCAACCTACGTAGTAAATGGTATCATCGTGAGCTCCGCAAAGGTTTGTTATTTTCAGTTGTTTAAAATTGCCATTTATGGAAAATTGTTATTGTTATTGTATATAAGTTCACATACATTGATTTCTGAAAAGGACACTCAAAAATATTGGGGCCTTGAGCCAAAAATTTAAACTTTTTATAATTATCAAACAAAAATTTTTCTTGGAAAAATCATGGATGTCTCAGAGTCACTCCTTCCTCACAATCTAACTCCTCACACCGACACCACCATTGTAAATATTGCTACGTTTGCCAACACTGGAAATGTAAGCAGTAGCAATATTTTAAATTTGTCTCAGGCAGGCGTTCATTTCCCGCCATTACCAATGACTGCAGGTGTTAAAGCCGCCACCACCACCGCGACAACCACCACCCCACCACCACCACAGCGACAACAGAAACAAAAGAAAAAAAGAAATTAACTCGTGATATCGAAATGAATTCAACCAAAATGAACTCTTCCACACCGAACACCACTGACGCCACCACCACCACAACTGAAACTAAAATTAACAATAGCAAAAATAACGATAACAACAATAGCAACAATGAAATTAAGAAAACTACCCTGAGTTTTGCCAGAGTAGCAAAAACGTGCGAAGCGATCAAGGTAACTAAGGAGGAATTAGAAGAAGCCAAAGGTTTGGTAAAGAAAGATGGGTACAGGGTCAGCCTCACCCACCCACCCCACACACACCTAATAAAATGGAGCAACGTCGCCTATGCATCGTATCTTATCGGACAATTAACATAAAATCGCGCCGAGTGGAACGGGCATCCGAGTCCCAAATCCAAAAAGCTTTGGGACATGTGTGGGCAAAAAAAAACCATATCAGACGTGGGCAGAAATATGGAACGTGGACGTGTTCTTTGAAACACCACAGGAGGCCGGAGAAGACTACATTAAGAAGCGACGACTTCACACTCGTCCCAAGCTATTGTGGCCAGAGACTTGTGAAGATCAGTGTGACCCACGTTCCACCGGCCATCGAAATTCTCTGGCTAATGGCTGCTGTCCTCGCCGGTATCGAGGCCAACACCAAGATAATTGAAATAGCAAAAGAAAAGCAGGAGAACTGGTCCGGATCTGGGATGGAGCACCTGATCCAAGCGGACCATAAAAGCATTGAGGAGATCCCAGAGGTAATAGACCTCACTGACGGCAGCCACCTCACCGTAATCGTCGAGGGCAGAAGACCTAGGTGTGTCGTTTGTGGTGAAGGAACCCACCTAAGGGCTTTCTGCCCTCAGGCTAAAAGGTTGAGGCCACCTCTCTTACCAACCCCAGTGACTCAACCATCAACACCACCAGCAGCAGAAATGGCAGCAACAACTGTAGCAGCAACAACAGAAGCAACTGTAACAGCAACAACCCCAGCAACAGTAGCAAAACCAACACCACCACCACCCAACGCGCCAGAACTAGCACCAGCGCCTACACCATCCACCACGCCACAACCAAAACCAACGCCTGTGGAGGATTTTCCACTCCCCGGCTTATCGCAACTGGAGACAGATTGTGACGACGAGGAGTGGGAAACGGTATCAGAAAAAAAGAAAAAAAGAAACCAAAAAGGAAAAAATTCTCTCCATCCCCCTCCAAAAACAAAATACAGAGGGAAACAAATAAATTATCAAACAAAAAAGTTAGGACAGATATGCCACCATCCACACCAGCATCACCAACCCCATCACCACAAACACCAACACCATCACCATCATTAACCCCAACACCACCATCACCAACACCACAAAAGTCACCAAAAAGCGTAACAGAAACAAACCCACAACAAACGCAAACAAAACAAAACAACCAAAACGATACACTCTACACAGCATTAAATTTGAACAAGGGCGGAGGATTGGCAGTATCGGTAGAGGGTCGGACGCCATGCTTTGACGCATAGAGTTACGGTCCTTGCAATTCTGAGTTCAAATCCCGCCGAGGTTACCTTTGCCTTTCATCCTTTCGGGGTCGATAAAATAAAGTACCAGTAATACACTGAGTAATTGCTGGCCTTGTGCCAAATGTATAAACAATTAAATTTGAACAACAACCAATTATTACACTACATGCAACACAACACCAGCATCACAGAAAAAGACTACACAACAACCCAAAAGTTCACACCACCTCCACACATACAAATCACTCGCATCACACAAAAAACGTACACGACACTAAAACAAAAATTTCCCAAAGACATCGGAGACTTCCAACAAACACTCTCCAGGAGGATTTTTAAGGACATCCTTCCGGAGGCGGCCACAAGCAGGGAAAAGGATGGACAAACCATCCTTCCTCTACGAGAAGTAAGGTAAGTGGTCTTTCCCATCTTTTCCACTCCATTTCAACATGACCTCACTCAGAATAGGCAGCATAAATACTCGTGGCTTGGGGTCGTCATGGAAGCAGGGCCACCTGCTCAACGACCTCAGGTCACTAAACATAGATGTAGTGACCATCAGCGAGACCAGAATCTCCGAAGCACGGGCCTTCGCACCAATCTTCGGCGGCTACGATGTGTACGCATCTCCCAGCCGTCCGGGATCGGGGGGGAGGAGTTGCCGTGCTTTTTCGGAGAGGTTTAGATCTCGCCATTCGGGCCATCTTCCTGGACCCAGAAGGTAAGTTGGTGGTGCTAGACATGACCAGTGGAGACGGGCAAGCTTTCAGGCTAGTGGCCGTCTATGCCACGACAGGAGCAGGGCCGCCTGATTTCTTCCGGCGTCTGGAGACCTTTCTTGGAACGCCCCGCTCTTTAGTGTTAGTGGGCGATTGGAACGGGATCTTAGATGTACGCTGGGACTGT
This sequence comes from Eledone cirrhosa, assembly GCA_964016885.1. NCBI lineage: Eukaryota > Metazoa > Mollusca > Cephalopoda > Octopoda > Eledonidae > Eledone > Eledone cirrhosa. The sequence continues at coordinate 63,779,306 of OZ024745.1, forward strand.
GTGGGATTAGCGGATAGGGGAGGAGGGTGTAAGAGCCTCACCAACCTGCTCAGGCGTTTTGAACTGTCTGACAGGTAGCAATTGGATTTCCCAAATGTGCCAATGTAGACTTGGACAAATCGCATAGGGTCATCCAGATCATATCTAGATAGAGTATTTTGTAGAGAAATAGATAGGTCTAGCATAGGCTGTCCACAATTCGTCTATTGCAACTGGCAACAGAACGGGAGAATTCCCATCTCTGTGAGCCGAGGAGCTGTGGCGCTGCTGAGAAAGGATCCGAACAAGGGGGATAACATAGATAATTTTAGGCCCATAACTCTGCTAAACACAGAGTTCAAAATTTTGGCCAAGGTGCTAGCAAAGAGGTTGGCGCTTGTCGTTGGTGGTCTGGTGGGAGAGGCGCAGACATGCGCCATTCCCGACAGATCCATCCACGACAACCTCCACCTCATGCGATACATCGTAGAGAGGGTAGCTAGGGAACCTGGAACGGGTGGGTCCTTGATCAATTTAGATCAGTCGAAAGCTTTCGATAGGGTCGACCATCTTTACCTAGCGGCAGTCCTGAGGGCGGCTGGCTTTGGGCCCGTCTTCAGAGGCTGGATCGCTGCCATGCACAGCGATATCTGCTCTGTGGTGAGAGTGAACGGTCACATTTCGGAACCGTTCAACATCATGCGCTCAGTCTGCCAAGGATGTCCCCTCACGTCCCTCTTGTACGTATTGACTCTCGAGCCATTACTGCACAAACTGGAGACTTTGAGGGGGGTCCTGCGCGAACTAGGATGCGGAAGATCCGAGTCAGCATATGCGGACGATGTCACCGTAGTGGTGTCGAACGCCAAACACATCGAGGCGATCGGCACTACACTAAGAGAATACGAAGCGGTGACAGGAGCAATGATCAACCAGGAAAAGTCAGTGGGCCTGCAGCTCGGCACCTGGAGAGGCAGGTCCATGCCGTCCAACAGCGTCGTCGGGCGCTGGACGGACGGACCAGTTAAATTGCTCGGGGTCTGGTTCGGTCCGGATCTCCAGACGGACAAAAACTGGGACGAGGTGACGAGCAGGGTGGCTTCCCTCACCCAGAAATGGGCCGAGAGGAAGCTATCCCTGAAAGGTCGAGCGGAGGTGGCTAACGCGTATAACGCGTCCGTCTTCTACTACCGCCTGACCGTCGTACCTTGTCCTAAGCCCCGCCTGACTGCGCTGGAGCGTTTGCTCTTTCGCTTTTTGTGGAAGGGACCGCTCCGCTGGTCAGGCAGTCCATCTGCTGTCAACACCCGCTACATGGAGGGCTGGGAATGCCCTGGCTGATGATGCGCAGACACGCGCTCAGGCTACGACATCTCCACCTCTTCCTCGACGGTGATCAGGTGTGGTCTCCGTTTGCTAGATGGGTCTTTCCCCAGCTCGTCTCCTTGACGGAGCTGCAGTCCTGGATCAAGCGAAGACCGAGAGTGAGCGCTTGGAGACTGTAATGTCTTCAGGCGCTCACAGCCCTCGACCAATCGGGCAATGTGATCGGTGGTAACTCCACCTTGGCGTTCTGTAGAGGACAAGTGGAGGGGAAGAGCGACGACGTACTCTAGGGAAACTCTAGGCGTCGACGAAAATCAACTAGCCAATCTCTTCGGAAGAACTTTCGGGCCGGGGCCTATGGACAACTTCCAGAAATCCCTGGCCTGGTAGTGCTACCGAGGAGCTTTGCCAGTTCGGGATAAACTCTACAGGCATGAAGGTGCCGTCAGCGGGGCTTTTCCGAGATGTGCGCAGGACGACGAAACCGTCCTGCACGCACTCATCCAGTGTCCGAGCATTGCTGACTTGTGGGTTTATGTCGAACACCTGTTGTCGCGTGTAGGACGGATCCAGCTATCAGCTGACTCCATCGTGAGGATTGCCCCACCCTCTTCCTTTAGCCGGGAAGGGCAGGCAGTTTTTATCTGTCTGGTGGCCATGGCGAAAGAGATAGTATGGTGGACACGTTTGAAAGGGCTGAAGACGAGCACTTACCTCTTCGGTGATGCCTGATTAACTTTTTCAAAGTTCATTTAAAAAGGAAAATCAGTGTAGAAAGGGAAGTGCTCTCTTCCCAGCATTTTGTTGAAATATGGGTGAGAGAGGCAAGAATGGCCCGAGTGAATGGGCCTACTCTGAGTATGTGTCTGTAAATTAAAGGTGAAAACTGGGAGAGGGCACTTGCCCTGGTGGTCAGGGTCACTGTGGCTTTTTAATGGGCTTTCTCCACGAATGTCCCTCGGAAGTCTCCCCCCTATTGGGGAATTGTTTCATTGTTCTATTATTACATCCTCTGTTTGTTGTTTTTTACACGCAGAAATGCCCATTTGTACCGCCCTCTATTGTCCTGTACTGTCCTTAATTTCTACTTTATGTAGACCCTTGTGGTTAATAAAGAAAGCATTATTATTATTATTATTCTTTGAGTCTCAGTCATTGATGTTATTTACCTGGAATGTTTGTTGTAATGAATATCAAGCTGCTACCTGCAGCTTCAGATATTCAGGACGTATTGGAGGGTTCTTGCTGTTCCCAGCAAGCATGCCTTTTGAAGTTCCAAAAAGCGGGGCTGAACTAATCTTCTTTAACCATCCTTGGAAACTTATCTGGTGGGAGAGGCGCAGACATGCGCCATTCCCGATAGATCCATACACGACAACCTCCACCTCATGCGATACATCATAGAGAGGGTGGTTTGGGAACCTGGCACGGGTGAGGCCCTGATCAACTTAGATCAATCCAAAGCATTCGATCGGGTCGACCATCGGTACCTGGCGGCGGTCCTCGATGCAGCCGGTTTCCGGCCCGTTTTTAGGGGTTGGATCGCTGCGACATCTGCTCAATTGTGAGGGAGAACGGTCACCTGTCGCAGCCGTTTAGCATCATGCGCTCGGTCCGCCAGGGTTGTCCCCTCTCGTCCCTCTTGTACGTATTGGCTCTCGAGCCGTTACTGCACAAACTGGGGGCGATGAGGGGCGTCCCACGTGAACTAGGATGCGGGAAACACCGTGGTGGTGTAGAGCACCAGATACATCCAGATGCTCGGCACTGCTCTCAAGGAATACGAAGCGGTGACAGGAGCAAAGATAAACTAGGAAAATCGGTCGGCTTGCAGCTCGGCAGCTGGAGAGGCAACTTCATGCCGGCCGACAACGTCGTGGGGCGTTGGACGGACGGACCGGTTAAATTGCTCGGGGTCTGGTTCGGACCAGGCCTCCAAATGGAGAAAAACTGGAGCGAGGTGACGAGCAAGGTGGCCTTCCTCACTCAGAAATGGGCCAAGAGGAAGCTGTCCCTGAAAGGCCGGGCGGAGGTGGAAAATGCGTACATCGCATCCGTCATCTGCTACCGCCTCACCGTCGTCCCTTGCCCCGGCCCAACTCTCACCAAAATGGAGCGCCTCCTTTGAAAACGAGGTAAATTTTTGTGGAAGGGACGTGCTCCCATGGTCTGACGATCCATCTGCTATCAACAACCGTTGCGTCGAGGACTCGGCATGCCATGACTGATGATGCGCAATCAAGCGCTGAGACTGCGACATCTCTGGTGCTTTCTTGACGGTAAACAGGTGTAGTCGCCGTTCGCTAGGCACGTTTTCCCACAGCTCATCGCCTTGACACAGCTGCAGTCCTGGGTCAGGAAAAGACCGAGTGATAGCGCTTGGAAACTGGAATGTATCCAGGCCCTCACTGCCCTCTGCCAGCTGGGCACCAGTATCGGTGGAACATCCACCTCGGCGTTCTATAGAGGACTAGTAGAGGGGAAGAGCGACGACGTTCTCGGAGAGATCCTGGGCGTCGAAGAAGATCAGCTGTTTGCTCTCTTCCGGAGAACTTTCAGCCCAGGGCCTATGGATAACTTCCAAACATCCCTGGCCTGGCAGTGCTACCGGGGAGCGTTTCCGGTCGAGATAAGCTCTACAGGCACTGAAGTGCCATCAGCCGAGCCTGTCCGAGATGCGCACAGAGCCACGAAACCGTCGTTCACGCCCTCGTTAAGTGCCCAAGCATTGCTGACTTGTGGAACTATATTGAACAGTTGCTGTCGCGTGTAGGACTGAGTCCATTGTGCAGATGGTCTCGCCGTCTTCCTTCGAGGAGGAAGTGCAGGCGGCTTTCATCTGCCTGGTGGCCATGGCGAAAGTGATTGTGTGGTGGACAAGGTTGAAAAGGTTAAAGACAGACAGTTTCCTCTTCGGCGAATCCCTAATTAACTTTTTCAAGTTTCATTTGAAGAGGAAAATCAGGGTGGAGAAGCAAGTGCTGCCTTCTAGCAAGTTTGTTGAAAGGTGGGTGAATGTAGCGAGAATGGCCCCAGTGAACGGGACCGCTCTGAATATACGGCTGTAGTTTGAGAAATGGAAAAATTGAGAGAGAGCGGTTGCTCTGGTGGTCAGGGGGCCGTGGTCTTTTGTGTGGTTTTCACCACGAGTAACCCTCGGAGGTTTCCCCTCTGTTGGGGAATTTTTCATTGTTTCAATTTTCATTTTTATTGTTTATATATATATATGTTTGTATGTCTTTTTTTGATTTTCTTATATAAATAATAAAAAATCTTTATACGCACAAAACCCACATTGTACCGTCCTGTACCGTCATGTGCCGTCTGTAATGTTTTTGTTGATGTCAGCCCTTGTGGCCAATAAAGAAATCATTATTATTATTATTATTATTATTATTATTACAGTTGCATTTATCTTGCCTTAGGTTCATACGAGTTATATATCAGGTCTAGTTGCATCTATTTTTCGGTCTGTTTGGATGCTAATGTTCCACAAGATTGAGATGTTTTCTTTTTCAAGTACGGGGGGGGGGGTGATGCTCCCACCAATTCTTTTGATGGGGCAGGTCAAAATGCTTACACATTATCCAATGTATGTATTGTGCAGCTCTGTCGTGCCTGTTTAGGTATTCGGTTGGAGCTATAGGACTGCACATTGAAATTATATGATACATGGCATAATGGGTTGCATCCATTTTTTATTATGTTGGCTTGGTAATTTTTTGTTGGCCGACATTGATCTTGTGCTGATATAATCAGTCCTTCAGTCTCCGATTTCAGTCCAGAGGATACCAACCACTGATGGGATAAAGGTTTGTCAACATCAGGATTATTAGCTCTTTCAGGGTATTTTCCATACATAGGCTTTTCTTGCCATTTCTTAGCCAGTTTCTGTAGCGGTTCTTTCTTTGCAGTTACATTTACCTGCTTTGCTTTTTCTGTGTTTTTCATTTCAGCAGTAAATGGAACTTCTGAAATTTGTAGTTCATTACTGTAATTTTGTGCATCTTTTGTAATGGAGTATGATCTTTTGATGCTTTCTGTTTCAAAACGAGTTTGATCACCCAATTAGGTATGTAGATAATCCAATTGTTGCAGTTTTCAACGCAATATCTAACTGGTTTAACTCACGTCCGCCTTCTTTCCTAAGGAGATATATTCTATCGGTATCTGCCTTAGGGTGATGCATTCTGTGCATGGTTGAGTACTTTCTAATTTTTGCATCGAGCCTACGAATCGCTGTGCTTGACCAGTTGATGACATTGTAACTGTAGGTTACTACTGGTATGGCAAGCGTGTTTATGCATCGATCCTATTCCTTGCATTCAATTCCGTTCTTAAGATTGCTCTTACTCTGCGGTAACATTCCTTCCTTATCCTTTCCCTCATTGTCGAGTGCTTGATTCCGTCTCCTTCACAAACACCTAGATATTTGTAAGTTTCCTCTTGATCAAGTTGTCTTATCACATTTCCCCGATCAAGATTAATGTCTGAACTTTTCATCAGCTTTCCCCTGGTGAACGTTGCTTTGGCGCATTTATCTAGTCCAAACTCCATTTTAATGTCATCACTGAACTGCTCCACAGTGGATAATAGCCCTTACAATTGTTCATCATTTTTTGCAAATAGTTTCAGGTCATCCATGTAGAACAAGTGATTAATGGTTTTCTCATAGACTTTATATCCATGTTTTGTTTCATTGAGCATTTTACTTAATGGTATAAGTGCGATGCAGAATAAAAGCGGTGATAAAGAGTCACCCGGAAAAATTCCACAATTAATTTTAACTTCTCCAGCTTCCAGTGATTCCTTTTCACTATTCAAAAGGAGTGTCGTTTTCCATGTCTTCATACTGAATGACAAGAACCTCCTGACCACGGGAGATATTTTGAAAATCTCTAAACATTTTTCAATCCAACTGTGTGGCAAACTATCGAATGCTTTTTCATAATCTATCCAAGCAATTGATAGATTTTTGTGTCTATTATGACAATCTTCCAGTATCATTTTGTTAACCAAAAGCTGATCTTACAGACATATGAGCCTCGTTTACACCCTTTCTGCTCATTGGGAAATAGGTCATTTGTTATCAGGTGGTCATATGTATATTCAGTTAGGACTGATGTTAAAATTTTATACATTGTGGTCAAGCAAGTTATCGGTCTGTAATGTTTGGGATTGTTTGGGATCATTATTCTTTGGAAGCAGGAATGTAATGCCGTTAACTAGCCATTTCTGGATCCTTAACTATTTCATTGTAAAGTTGGGCTAACAGCTCATGAGACTCTGTGAAGGCATTTATCCAAAAATTTGGTATTTTGTCTTTTCCTGGGGATTTCCATTTGCTGGTTTTTCTAAGAGCCAAACGCAACTGTTCAACTGTTATATTTTCCCATATTTGTTCCTCAAGGTGAGCTGTATCTTTCATTTGTCTGTCTATCCATGGAGTATGTATATTATGAACTTTTTCTTCAGCCCAGATCTTTTCCCAGAATTCTTGCACTTCCTCCTTGGGAGGTATTGATTTAGCAGTTATTGTTGACTTGCCAATTTTTCTGTAGAAGTTTCTTTGGTTGTTTTTGAACATATTATTGTCCTTATAGAATCTAGATCGTTTTTCAAAGCGCCTTATACGAGCAACTTTGGCCGACACTTTTTGCTTGATTAATTCTATCAGCATGTCTATGTCACTTGTTGATTTTATACTGTATTTTCTTTTCAATTTTCTAAGTTTAGTTTGTTTAACATGTTCACCTACTTTGTAGTTTGTTAGAATTCCTCTGCCAGATCGGAGAAGGTTTATTTGGCGATTGATGTTCTCTTGCCAAGTAGATTTCTTGTAGGAATTCCTTTGTTTTTTCATTCCACATAAGTGAGTGGTGACTTTAGCCGACGCATAATAGAGATGATTTAAATCAGTAATGTTTAGTTTGTTTGTTATGATAATGTTTTTGAGAATTATGTTAGTCTTGTGTATTATCTTTTGGTTCTGTTTGGAGTTCTGGATCTTAGGGAGGGTGTCTCGTTCCCCCATGTCAGATTCTTTCATTTTCATCCATTCGATCATAATTTCATCCTTCAAGTTGGCAAGTTCATTCTCATTCATTTCTTTATCATTTACGATCTCATTGTTTTTATTTTGAGTTTCATCTTGAGCATACACTCCCTCCACTTTTTCGATCCTTTCCTTAATTTTTTCTGTTGTCAGTGATTCTGTCCCAACACTGGGATTCGAAGTGTTACAATTTACCTCGTTTTCACTGACACATGTTTCATTTTCCCTTCGCTGACTTTGTGATTTAAATCATCTCTATTATGCATCGGCTAAAGTCACCACTCACTTATGTGGCTTGAAAATGAAAAAAACAAAGGAATTCCTACAAGAAATCTACTTGGCAAGAGAACATCAATCGCCAAATAAACCTTCTCCGATCTGACATAGAAATGTTAACAAATAGATGTAGAACAATTATATAAAAGACGTAAAATGCGTTAATAACTAACATTTTCTTATTTTACGTCTTTTATATAATTGTTCTACATCTATTTGTATCGAACCACAAAGTTACTAAGACAAAACCTATATCTTTGCTAGCGTAAATATACATCTGTATAAATATGTTGGTAAATATACTAATTTTTTATAATTATCTCCAAATTATTTGTTGAGCAAAATTTGCCTAAATTACTACTATGGTTCATAGTATTAAGCCTGGCTACTGTCTTTTTAACACCCCCCACTCCTCACTGATTAACATCGATGTCACGTGATTGATTCCTTTGAATTTACCACTGACCAGGAAGGCGGTGAAGTTTTCAATGGCTTGGGATTTAGTCCACGCTAGCTTTTTTCCATCCAATGAATTATTTTTGTATTCGATCCCTGTGTCTGCGAATCGCCAGGAATCTTAGCCCAGAATGACTCCCTGATGAAGAAAGGATTCTCCATAGTCTCCATTTGGAAAAGTATGTATATCCCCTTTCAGAAACTAATTAGTTGGAGTGAAATTTAAGTAAATGAGTTAATTACTATAATTTTCTTATTTTACGTCTTTTATATAATTGTTCTACATCTATTTGTATCGAACTACAAAGTTACTAAGACAAAACCTATATCTTTGCTACCTGTATAAATATGTTGGTAAATATACTAATTATATATATATATATATATATATATATATATATATATATATATATATATATATATATATATATATATATATATGAAATCATTATTATTATTATCTTTATTGATATTGTTGTTGTTATTATTTTCATCATTATCATTGTAATGGCGATTCCTGTGGAGTTGACATTGAATATTGTAATCGTACGATCACCATAACGTTTTTATGCTTCGTATTTATGTAATTTTAACTTCTCTCTAAAGAAAATTGCTTTGAAACTAATTTCAACTGGAATGGGGTGCAGTAAAATATACATTAGAAGAAAACGGTTCACATGAAATATTTATATGTTGGAGCAATAATTTAGAAATTTAATGATCTGATTTAATTGCAAGAAAAGTGACATAGTTACCATATGAAACCCTAAGGCTACATTCTTCAGCTGAAGAAAAGTATGGTTACAAGGATTAGTTACTAGCATTAGCTTGTGTTGATATATGCGAGTATGAATCGAATTTAAATTTAAAGCAGAATGACTGTATGTTGCTGCTCGATAAAAAGAAATAACATTTTGAACAGAATATTTGCTTTTCTTCGCATTCATTAGGCATTCTGGATCATTCTCAAAACCGAAATGATAATAGAATCCCTGTTATATTAAATCCATGGTGAGATCATTGCCGGAATACCTTTGGAAATTGGTCTGCTTAACCACTATTCCTGTGGGCTAAGTAACAGCAACTTCTGATATTTCAGCCAATGTCGGAATATCTACAGATTCATGGGCAGGCCATAAATTCCAACCAAATCTAACCCAAATCACACGCAACCATTTTAACACTGGACAAATTTGACTACACAGACTACATAGATATAGGAAAAAGAGAGTATATTCCTGTCCGGAACACCCTTGATAATACATCGTCACATTCAGAAATTCTTCTAGGATTAAGCGAACCCATCATCAATGGCATCAACAACTTCTACTGTTTTTTTATAATAATTAACATATCCGACTTCAGCCTCTGAAAGCAGCACGAATGAAGACAATGATGTAATTGATGTGATTTAGCCACCCAGTATCGATTTAAATAGAGTGAATGTTTTACACTGGCTACCTGTTATATCAGCTTTTGAAATATGACAAACAATTCTGGTATTTTGTTTGTTTTATTATACTTTACATCATCTGCCGTTTCGAAGGAACCTGACAATACTGAAACCCCCAAAGCTTAATATTAAAAGGAAAGTCTTATTTAGAACATGTAATCAGGTATTTTGGTGATGCATTGTTCAATTCCACACAGGAAATCTTTCAAAAGATTTGATAATCTTGCTGATAAATATAAACTCATTAAAGTTCTATATACAGGGATGTTATATTGCACACACATCATTATAATATGTCGGTCATTAGTGGCAGGTACTACCCAAGTGTATAGACTTGAATCATAATAATATATGTGGGTCACTCTCATTCATATGTAGGCTGCCGTAAATACAACTGTGGCTATTCATATTAAATCTCCTTAAAATGTGTTTAACGACGACTTTGTTCATCAGTCAAGATCAACTTTGATTTCTCGTAGCCTACTGCATGCAGTATTTTTATTTGCAATATAGCTTTCTCTATCCGTTGAAAGTAACCAATCATCTAGATGTTTTGCTAGGGAGTATAGCTTTATCTCTCAAATCCTTAGATATGTAAAGATGTAATCAAAGAAGCTCTATTTTATAAATTCCGATTTCAAACCAAAATGTTAACGGGCGTCAACTTCTTTATTAATCACATGAAAAGGCTTTATGTGAAAATGCAACCCGAAAATTTGTGGACAGTTGGATGTTATTTATGCACTACCGGAAGTTTAAAAGTTGACTCAGGTGGGAATTGAACTGAGACCATAATGGTACGTAAATAAATACAGTGAGTTGAATTATCCGTGGATATCCAACGCACTTTATATAAATAAGAACGAACGTAAAAAGTAGTTATTCTACAGAATGTAGATAAATTGCTTTTCTTAGTTCAGATTCTGACAGAGGAAAATGTACATACATTAAATTCTGACGACAAAAGAGCGAGACTTATTTAATTAATGAATCAATTTGAACTACTCCATCCTTTCTCAAACGTTTTATTTCTGCCAATGTGAAAGTTTGACAGTTTTTCGACTATGGATGAAAACCCAATATCTTTAAAAAGTTGAAGATAAAACCCTGTGCAGAAAAATAACTTTTCAATGGAATTTGTAGGGCGGGGAAATTTAAAGTCCAATCAGGAATCGAAACCTGGTTCATTGGCTAGATAAACACATTGGATTTTCTCTACCTTTGTTTCTACGTCAATTTTCAATTTTCACAGTGATAAAATAAATAGTGTTGATTCCTACTTTTGAAAACAAATACCAAATATCTTAAAGCCAGCTTTAATTATTATTGAAGTAAAATACGATCGAATAATTAGGACGGTATAAGAAGGTTGTTTACAACGGCGAAAACACAGAACCTATTTAAAAAACATTGATCCACGTTTGTGAAGTGATCGGATAGTTTGCAACTTGTTTTCCAAGTTTATATTTGTTTTATTTTGTTTGTGTGTGCTTTTGATGCTGTTCGTGTTACTAGATAAGAGATACTTTATACCATCTGTTCCAAACTGTTAGTGTTGTGTTCGTGACGTAAGCAATCTCAGATTCCGACTAGCAATACTGATAATATTTTCATGACATCGGGAAACTAAAATATACAAAAATAATATATAAATGAAATAAATAAATTAGAATAACACTAAAACAAAACTGAACCAAACAAACAGGTGCATTTTAGTCAGTTTTACTGCAGCGCATGCACTTAAACCCACTCTTTAGTGAATGGTCTTTCTGAGCACATGTGTATATGTTTGTGTGTTTGTATTATACACTTATGCATGTTTCTATGTATATATGCATATATATAAATGTGCGTGTGTGTGTATGTTTATTACACATACATACACGAATATATATATATATATATATAATATAATATATATATATATATATATATACAGAGAGAGAGAGAAATATATAGAAATATAGATATAGATATAGATATAGATATAGATATATATGTGTGAATGTTTTTCGTGCCTATGTATTAATGTGTATAACTTAGGTGTTGAGATAGTTAAGATAGGCAGTGTTACTAAGGCGTCGATATTCATTGCCTTTTATCTCATAAACTCTATGCACTTCGATATGCGTATGGTACTCCATCTAATCTCTCCATCTGAACATCGTGGGGTTAAGTATTAGATATTGGTGAAGATAGAAAATGGCTGGATTAAATAGATATCAAGTGTTGTGCATTGTGTTTCTTCTTTCTTGTCACTAACTTCTATTTATTATCCATTATCACTTCCAGACTCGATAACTCGGCACAGGCATGGCCAAATAGTTGACACGTCTATTTTGTAATAGATAACATTGATAACATTAATCAGGTCTTTAGCTAAGTAGTTTTATCTGTCGTATGTCATATGTCATATGTCATATGTCATACGATTTTTGAATGAAAGAGTTTACAGAAATTGAACCTCAATCTACTTGATTGAGTCTACCTTTTCTTCTTTGTTAAATCTAGACTATCATTAGGTTCAAAGTATCACAATGGTCTTCCTACTCATTTAAGGAATCTAATCGCTTCCAATGTGTCCAATCGTCTGAGGCAACGATGTTGTCCTGTTCTTTCCCACAACTAATCTTAGAGGCCATGAAGAAACAAAAGGAGTTTTTCTTCATGTTCTGATTCGACTGATATACTAATCTATCAATTAATCTATGTTTTTCTTAAAAGATATTCCTGGATATCTGATTATCCATCATCAGTATGAAAAATAACATAAATTTCATTAAAAAAAGACAATTCGGCTATAATCGCGAAATATTCTTACAAATTCCTGTCCTGCACCTGTTCTACAATGTTTATCATGATGTGTAGGTTGTTGTGGATCGATCTATGTGTCGCATAGGTATGCCTGTCCCCGACTATATTGCCAATAACAAGCACAAAAAGTTCGGCAAGCAACTTTGCTAAAATGTTCAGTTCTGTGTTCGGCAAAGCTACCAACCTCAAGTTCTTTGTCACGTCCCCCTTGCTCATGTATTTTCCTAGCACCTCGGCTCATATACCTGTGAATACTACCAATCAGTTGTCAGCATCTCAAGCATGCTGAAAAGACAGTAGATAACAAGTCTGGTATATAGGTGTAGATGTTTAAGGTCTGGCCATAAAATCTTGGAGATTTGCCTCTCACACTGTGACTCAGCAGATCCACCAATTCGTCTGCTAGGATGGGTTATATGACCATTATTTTTAAACCTGCGTTTTATAGAGTAACGAGCCCGACGTTTCTTATTGCGTTTTCTTGTTTGGGTTATTTTACGGCATAGTCCCCATTTCCGGCTCCAGCTGCCTGCTGCAGCAAACAATAAAGAAAAATTCTGGCATGCGAAAATAGAGCACGTATGACAGACTATATGAACCAGGTTATTTTCCCTTGCACAGCGGCTCAGTGCATTCAACATTTCTTCTTGCCATGCGTTATTTTAGCAGTGCTTTACACTTCTTGGACGGTAGGCATTTTTGTGGGAGGCATTTATCCCCTTGTCTACACCTCGTTACATCTCACAAAACATTTCGGGACAATTCTGCAAAAAAAACATTTCGTCCAGGTTCGGATAGCGTTTGCCCACGGTGGTTGGTCAGAGATCGAATCAACGCCCTGTTACTATGCTGCGCGTCCATTACTCAGGCATATTGGATGGCTTCCGAAGCTTTGTGTTTCAGTATATACACGTTATCACGAACAACGAATCCTTTTTCACCTGTCGAATAAATGTCCACTCTGGACGTTTCTACGACGTTTGAGTTATCTCTTTTCTTCGCCTCTTCTAAGTGATACTTTAGCTCTTTCTTTACTCTATCATTCTCTTTGTCTCTCTAGATTATAAAGTACTAATGCAAATATTATTTTTTCTACCAACCCCTCCAGCCCACAGAACTAGCTATTCCTCCATTCTACTGGCTTTAGTATAGACGTCCGCTAAAATATTGCAGAACATGTATGGCATGTAAATGTAAATTCACAGGGCAGACCTTCCAATACCAGCTATTTGCCCAATGGGCAGCTAGCTATTGCCTCTTATATTTGAAGTTGCCCACCAAGGGAGGCAGTGTACTCCATCCTTCAATTCGGTTCACAGCTTATACCGAGGTGCTGACTGAAGTGCCACTGAAATACAACACAGATTTCCTTCGATTTGAGCACCCGTCATGGTCAGCCAAAAAAATAAAAAACGAATTATGACTTTATTCACATGTTGCGCTTCAGTCATTCACGTCCATATGACTTCCTTCGATTAATTTGTGTCTCAGAGCACACAACCGAGTTTTTGACAACGCAGCCTTCTTGTTTCGTGTTGAAAGTTTGGACGACCATTCTAATGACCCATTTTATAGTGAACTACCATTTGTAGTTTGATGATAAAACTCGTGAATGCTGGCATAACTAAATCAAGAAAGGGTGAAAGGTAAAACTGAACCCAGCAGGATTCGAACTCCGGACGTGAATGACCTTAACTAAGTACTACACATAATGTTCTACTGAGTCTGTTCTTTACAAATGTTGGTTCACGTACCTATCTTTTGTTCTGATGAATAAGGTTTGAAACCGTGTTTCTAATATTTTAGGTCATCAGGACATTGATCGAGAAAGGAAATAATCAAACATTCCTCAACCATTTACAGCCCGTCTTTCCTTCTGGGTCAAACTTAAATGTTTATTTTCTGTCGTATGCAGTTGAACTGTGATTTCAAGGAAATTTTCTTGAGTTTTTTAAGATTGTTTTGGCTCAATCATTGGCCATATAGATCTATTTGTAATATTTTTTTTTTTTTTTTTGCGAATAGGGTGTATTATTTAACAAGCCAACCAGCAACAAAAAAGCAATGAAATTGTAAAAATAGTAGAATCTCTTAGAACAACTGCAATGTATGGTTATAATGCAAAAGAATAACAAAAGCTAAAGATGATTAATATTTATATCTCCTATAATTAGAATAGTTCCGATTTACAGAAGGGAAAAACTTTAAAATTATGGCGTTCATACGTTTTCAGTGATTATTAGCGAAGAAGCTTATTAATTATAAAGGAAGCAAGAATAACGAAACGATGCGAATAAAATACGAATAGCTTCTGGGGATTTCCTAAAGTTTACCTGAAATATATATAACTATATTTGTCTTTTAATTGAATATCATATTGGGTTTTATCGAAAATTCAAAATTCTATTTTCGTCTAAATAATTTCTCAGTGAGAAATAATCATAAATATGTGAGAAAGATATATAATTTATTTGAAACAATATAAATACATGCTTCGTACTATCTAGCAAGAATAGAATATGTGCAAAATGACGTATAATCTCTACCGTCCCGGCTAGTCCACCGATGTCCGTTGATTTAATAAATGAAATATAAAAATTAATGTGCAGTATTTTAACACATATTTCGTCAGGTTATATGCGTTATATGATATATGTATAGATATATAGATATATATACGTATTATTAACTAAGAAACAAACAATTTTTCTAATAATAGATTTCAATACATAAAATCTATATAAAAAAATATCCTTATATTTCTTAGAAAATAAGCCAATGTAAAAGGAAAATGTCACATCACTTCCGAAAAATATAAAAGACCCAATTTTGAAAATATATCAATACATATCTTTTAGAAATATCTTTGCTCATAAAGTTTACGTATCTATTTAGGTAAAAGTGAATTGTTGCCGCCAACTGTCAGAAAAATATAATCCTGAAACAGAAGGTCTGAAAAATGTCGTCTAACTCAAGCACCCTTGTATAAGAGAAGGGTATTGAATGAATTACATTAGCTAAACAATTTTATAAAACATCGTAAGTGAAACAGCTGCAATTGATGATAAAACAACAAAATAATGGGATGGTGCTAAATAACCAAAACGGTACACATGGTATAGAATTTAGTGAAATATGTCACACATACAAAAATACATACAAATGTATGTATATGTGAGTATACGTATGACTGTGTGTGTATGTATGTGTGTTATAGTTTAGTTTCATTTGTAAGTATAACTTGATACGGTCCATTATCATTTGGTGGAAAAGGTGTTTTATTTTGTTTTAAACGTATCCTTTTTCACAGTTTTTTTGCTAAAACCACCGAGTAATATCACTCCCATGCTAGAGAGATTGGCTTTCTCAAGGATAATGCTGTTCTTATCGCTGTCATTGCAAATGATATTCATGCTCTGCCACTTTTGTCTCGTATAAGTGCATGTAGCTTTTTGCAGTCGAACGTACATGACTATGATCTGCCGAATAAAATGGATTATATTCGATATATTTTGCACCTAACTTTGACTGAATTATGCGTGATGTTTCGCAGCCGCACCATCAGTTTTGTGAATAACGAGGTGGCCTTGTTATCCTTATATCTATGTTTACACTGAGACCATTACCACTAGTGATTATACTGCCCAGCAAATAAAAGTGGTTTCCCTCTCTTATCTCTATTCTCACAGTCTGGGGTGCTCAAATGTGTATTTTGCAATTCGACTGAAGGTGAATACGTACAGACAATATCTGAAGATAACCTGTTCAAGTTTTCATACTCCAATATAATTGTTAGTGAGAAGAATTCTCGCTGATGATTATTTGGGATTTATAGTCCATAATGCGAAAGACATCTGCTGTCACAATAATGGGCTTAAAGATGAATACCCATAAGACTGGAGATTTTATCAGCCAAGTCATGACGCTAGCTAATGGGTAAAACCTGTATACTGTTTATATATTTCTTACAAATACAAAGTATTGACAAAAACGAGAGAAAACGAATTCATGTCGCATTAGATGAAAACTTAATGTTGAGAATTAGTATATGAAGATGAGAATAACATTTTCACATAAGATTTGTGTAATATTTTATGAAAAGGTTTGTAGAAGAGAGAAATATCATGGACATACTGAGAAATGACTCAAAAATGTCATTTCTTAGGAATGGTTAACGATAAAGGACAGGGGTGAATAAATGTGAATAAAAACATCTATAGTTTATAGAATATATTTGTTTAAACATACTTGCATGCAGTGAGAAGATACTAAAGGTCAGATTACAAGTTAAAAATAGCATGTGGATTTTAATTTGAGATTTTAATCTTCCGAGCAAAATGATATTTCCACACATACACATGTCAAAGACGAAGGTTATGTTGGTAAGGTGAGAGCTCTTTAATTTACCGGAAATAGATGAACGAAATCGTTGAAAGCCGTTTTGTGACTCGGGATGATGACTGATGACTCATTTTTTTTACTTAAGTATAAAACACTTGTATCATAAGAAGCGACAGTCTTCGTTAATAATAATCGTATATAATTTTAACTTCCTGAACTATGCTAATTATAATATATGGAAACTTGATATTATTTACGCAATGTTTATACATAAGAGCAAGAATGAAGTGACATGGCTATAAAATTGAGGCTTGTTTGCAAAATTACAAACGAATCGAATGTTATTATTAATATTCGAAAATCTCAGATTACATATATATATATATATATATATATATATATATATATATATATATATATATATATATATATATATATATATATATGTAATCTGAGATTTTCGAATATTAATAATAACATTCGATTCGTTTGTAATTTTGCAAACAAGCCTCAATTTTATAGCCATGTCACTTCATTCTTGTTCTTATGTTGGCATGCGAACAGAACTGCAGACACTAATGTTTCTGGGTATCACCCTTCATCAGTACAGCTCATTGTTCACCTGCCAAACTGTCAGAGCTAGTGAAAATATATGCTATTTTCAAAAATTTACAGTGACTGATCGGCCTGATTTGCATATTAGCAGACTGGATGATCAGTCAGATCTGCATATTAGCAGATCCTCTGATCAGCCAGATTTGCATATCAGCAGACTGGCCTGTCAGTTTCCTTTATACTAGCAATAAATGGCCGGCTTTGCCAAATTCAAATAAAAAAGAGAAATGTAGAGCGAAATTTTCTTTATATATATATAAAAGGAAAAAATGAAACGAAATTTCATTTCTCACTCTTAGTATGACTGTTACTTAAATATAAGTATGTATGCGTACATACATATATGTATACAGACGTACAGTAGTATGTATATATATACATACATGCACACATATATATATATATGTACGTATGGATTTAGCGAACATTTATTATAATGCTCGGTTTATTTGTAAACAAACATCACAAATTAAGCCGTACAGTGTTTAGCAACAATCTTTGCCCTTTTGTTCAACACTCATCGTTCCTTTGTCAGTGTTGAACAAAAGGGCAACGATGGTTGCTAAACACTGTACGGCTTAATTTGGGATGTTTGTTTACAAATAAACCGAGCATTACAATAAATATTTGGTAAATCCATACGTACATATATATATGTGTGCATGTATGTATATATATACATACTACTGTACGTCTGTATACATATATGTATGTACGTATACATACTTATATATATATATATATATATATATATATATATATATATATAGTTATACTTGGGGAGGGTCATATTTGTGTAATAATATTGACAGAATTAATAACAGAACACACGCACTGTTTGGTTGGTTTTCGCTCTGTGTCTTTTATATCGGTTAATTTAATTTATTCGGTCCTCAATGTTACCATTGACTGACCAACGGTCAAAAATACAGATACAATATAGTCTAACAAAGTTCTTTCGTTGCACATCTGCAACATCGTCAGTGGTGCTATTATGTTTCCTCCCGTTGTATTGTATGCTTACGCCAACTTTATTTAGTCCGTTTATTTATTTATTTGTTTATTTGTTTGTGTTCTCTGCGCATACGTTTGCGTGTGTGTATAGTGTTTTGTTTGATGTGTGTTCGTGTTTGGGTGACTGGCAATATTATTACACAAATATGACCCTCCACAAGTATAACAATATTTGTTTCGACACACTATTTCATATCAAAAACCTCACAAAACTAATATATAAATATATATATATATATATATATATCCAGGGGGTGTAACTTGGAGTTACTGCAGGTTCACCCGGGAGAGCAGTCGATGTTTAGGTTCACTTCTGTGATGAGGTGTAGAGCTATACAGAGTGTAATATATGAAAGGATAACAAGGACGATTGATTACTCTTTCATTGCATTTATTGATAGGTGACGCGCGTTTCGCCACTGATCAGCTCAAGGTTTGATCTGTATCGATACTACCCGACGCAATAATCGGCTGCTCGACGGATCCTTTTAAAATGCTATAAGAAAATGAAATACATGCTATGTGGTAAAGTCAGAGTTTCAAGAGTTTCCGTCTATCGCACACGTTTGCGTAGCAATAGAGACAAAAGACATAACGCCAATAGATTACTTGGAACCACTATGACACATACGCCTGACAAAAACACACACAAACTACCACCCAACCACAAAAACCTCACTAAACACCGCAGAAACCGAAGTAGACCTGTCACATGGTATAACGCCCCGTATACTAGACACGTCGCCACTAACATACTGGGAACCTTCTTCAGGGCTCTCGAACACATAAATACCACAAACTCTTCAATAGACACACTGTAAAATTCTCTTTCTCCACAGCACCAAATCTAGGCCACACAATAGCACACACTAATAGGGCAAAAATACGAAAACACATGGTTGCTCCACAACAAACCACCACCACAACCCAGAACGAAACCACACACACAACACAACACAACAACCCACACACCAGACCCACACCACATGACACCAACCGTCAACGTGCCACCACACCGGTTACACCCAACTGCAACTGCAAAAAAAACGGGCCGAATGCCTACTAAACGGGGAGTGCCTCGTTAAATATATTGTTTACCGGTGTGATGTCACAGCCGGCAATAAAGAGTACTCATATATAGGTGCGACATCCACTACGTTTAAGGAGCGCTGGAATAACCACAGAAGCTCCTTCAAACATAGACTGAAACGACCCCAAACCAGACTGGCCGATTTGATCTGGGACCTAAATGACAGGAATATTGAACCCCAGATCTCGTAGTCAGTGAAAAGACGCGTGGCACAACTCCCCAGTGGCAGAAACCACAGCAGATTATGCCTGGTTGAGGCGGCGGAAATAATTAAATTAAAATCCGCCATAAACTATAGGTCGGACATAATTGTCAATTGCAGACACACCAGGCTGAACACCTTTTCCGCACAAACATTCGGGGGAGGGCAACGCACTAACCATGACCCACCATAATAATAACCACCTCTGCCCCGTATCACCATCGCCCATCTCAGCGAATTTATTAATTTTATTTTATTTTATCTTATTTTATTGTATTGCATGTAACCATTTGTAAGCCCGTATTTTGTATATCTTGCCGCATACATCACCCCCACCAAAAATCACACTAACCATGACCCAGCATAATAATAACCACCTCTGGCCCGTCTCACCATCGCCCATCTCAGCGAATTTATTTTATTGTACTGCATGTGACCATTTCTAAGCCCGTATTTTGTATATCATGCCGCATACATCACCCCCACCAAAAATCACATCGCCATACACCCCTCATCCTTGCAACATTGTGTTCGATCGGTCTTCTATGATAGGTTTTACCTTACAATCCATAGTAACATCGGATCTTGTAAATACAATGTCTATCATATCACACCATCGCCACCACCACCACCACACCACACATCGTCATATGTCTACCATACACATCCGCAACCTTATCCCCCATGTTCCCTCTGTCTACCCTAACCTACAACTCCACGCTAAATTCGACCCTCTAAATGTACTGTCGCACACACCACCACCGCCACCACTAGATACATCCACATACATCATTAACATCATCAGCACATATCATCCCTCACTCCCAGATCGACTGTATTATACCCCCCCCCCCGGCTGCCTTACCCTGTAACATACCGTAACTTCTGATCATGTAATCATCTTGTCGAACATATCACCCCAGCACCACCACCACCACCATGACCACAACACACATCGCCATACGTCCATAAACTCTTCTCCCCCGCGTTCCCTATGTCACCTTTTAACCTGTAACCCATCGCACTATTCGATCCTGTATATTTTTGTCGCTCACAACTCCACCACCACAAGACACAACACCATACTTCATCAACACCGCCAACACATACCTCCCCTCCAGAACCAACGCAAGTGTGTGTGTCTGTGTGTAAGTATTTTTTACATATACGAGCGTATATGTAAAATATGCGTGCGTGTACGCATATATAGGTGTGCACATATATATATATATATATATATATATGTATATAGGTAAATCTGTGTGTATGTGTATATGTGAGCGTATATGGGCATGTATATGTATGTGTCTGTGTATATGTGTATATATATGTGTGTATACGTGTGTGTGTGTGTGTGTGTGTGTTTGTGTATGTTTATGTATACGTGTGTGTGTGCGTGTATGTGCGCATATCCGTATGTGTGTATGAGTGTATGTATGTGTATGTATATATGTATAACACCTTCTCCATTGCCTCTCACCATCCCTCCATCTTTGTCCTTCGCCACCCCCACCGATACTCCTCCACTCTCCCTATATGTGTCCGCATGCGCGCATGCACATACATGTGTGTATATATACATATGGCTGTATAAGTGTGTGTGTGGATATGTGTGGGCGAGGATGTGCGTATGTGTTGTGTGCGTTTATACATAAATATATATGCGCATATATACATATGTGTGTATACATATATACAACGTATTTGTCAGACGAAGAGCGTCTAGCTATGTATCTCCGTAAGGACTCGATACCACCAACACATCCACCACACCACCACAAATGCCACTACCATAAACAACAACACCACACCCACACCCTCACGCACGACAACCCGTCTACCGACAACCCACTAACCTCTTGCCACAGCCCATCCCAGTAAGCGACCATAACCACCATCATATCATCACATCCACCCCTACATACACTACAGGCCAAGGCCAACCCACCACGACCACAAGAGCCCATCTCATCCACCGACCGTCACCAACATCTCACCATCACATCCATCCCGACATACACTACAGGCCAGTACATCCCTTTGATCCCACCAAACAAAACAACTCATTTTGTCAAACTCTTGAAACTCTGACTTTACCACAGCCATCAGGTCCTTCCCAGCTAGCAGATGCGGAGGTGTTGATGGTCTCCGACCAGGCCACTTCAAGGAGTTGACATCCCTCTTCTCCGCTGAGGCCGGGCGCCGCCTTCTGAGTGCAATTGTGGCGCTCACCAATAGGCTCATTCATGGTGCCCTCGACCCTTACGCTTGAGGCCTCTTTTTTTCGGCCAGCCTCACCGCTCTCAGGAAGAAAGAGGGTTGCATACGCCCCATTGCTGTGGGCAATGTCTTCCGGAGGCTGGCTGCCAATGTGATCTGCAAGTCCGTCACACACGAACTGGGTGAGGAGTTTAGTCCGGTGCAACTGGGTGTCGGCGTGTCCGGTGGCTGTGAGAGAGCCTGTCATGTAATCAGGCAGTTCTTCAGCAGCTGCCCATCGGTACCGGCATCCAGGGACTCCAGGCACCTCATTGACAAGCTTGACATGAGGAATGCCTTTAAGTCTTTACGCCGGAATCATCTGCTCGAGACCTGTCTCAGCCGAGCCCCCTCTGCCTACCCGCTGGCCTACCTGTCATATGGAGCCCCGAGCATGCTCCTAGCTGCTGATACGGTCATACCCTCGGCTACTAGGGTCCAACAGGGCGACCCTTTGGGACACCTCCTATTCGCCCTTGGTATTGACCACATCGCCCGGAGTATCACGGCCCCTCTCAACGTTTGGTATCTGGATGATGCTACGTTGGGCGGGCCCGTACGGACGGTCAGCCAAGACCTTCAATCGGTGATTCCTGTCCTGCAGGTCAACTCGGCCTAGTCGGAGGTGGTAAACGTCAGCCTCGATGCTGCGAGCTTTGCAGCCCAGTCTTGGACGTGCGGTCCATTCTCCGCCAGGTTCAGGTGACCCCCAAAGAGGATCTCCTCATCCTCGGGTCACCGATCCACCGGCCAGCCATCCGCTCCACCATCAGGTCCAGGCTTCAACAGCTCCAGACTCTCACGAGCCGACTGGGCTCTATTGACGGCCACCCAGCTCTCTTTCTGCCGAGGAACTGCTTCGCCATGCCGAAGCTCCTCTATACACTCCGCAGCGCTCCATGCTACACCCAGACATCTCTCCTCGCTGACCTCGATACTTGTATCCGAGCAGCAGCCGAGGGAATATGCAACGTCAAGTTTGACGACATAGGGTGGAAACAGGCCACTTTACCGGTCAGGTATGGCGGCCTAGGCCTCCGATCCCCGATCTCACTAGCTTTGCCGGCGTATCTTTCGACGGTAACCTCGTGCAGCGTCCTCGTCAGCAGGGTTTTTCAAAACACAACAGAACCCTCTGTGTTCAGAGAACGTGGTGCCGCCTGTGAGACGTGGGACCAGCTGGGACTTAGCCCAGTAGACGTCCCTCCTCCTTCTTCCCCTGTTGACGTCAAGTCCCCCCAACACACTTGGGATGCCATCCAGTGCAGCCTGGCCTCAGACAGGCACGCGCCAGCTCGACCAGCACCGCCTTGCTTATTTTCGTGCGGCCTCCAAACCCCACAGTGGTGCCTGGCTCCATGCTCTGCCCTCCTTCTCCACTGGCACGCAGCTAGACAACCATAGACTGCGAATCGGCGTTTCCCTGAGGCTCGGCCTCCGGATCTGCCAGCCACACCAATGTCGCTGCGGTTCCACCGTGGATCTTTCGGCCTCCACTCGCTTTCCTGTCGCCACCGTGCCGGCCGCATTCCACGCCATACTGCCCTCAACGAGGTCATTATGCATGGCTTGGACGCTGCAGGCTTCCCTTCCCAGCTCGAGCCGGTGGGGCTGGATCGAGGGGACGGCAAAAGGCCAGATGGCATGACCATCTTCCCGTTCCGTGGTGGCAAACCCCTCGTCTGTGATGCCACTTGCACCGATACTTTCTGCAGCTGCAACCTGGTGCAGTCTGCGACTGACGCTGGTTCTGCTGCACGTCGGGCTGAGGGGGCCAAACTCCTCAAATACCGGTCGTTCTCCGACAGATTTGCGGTCGTTCCCCTGGCAGTGGAAACTTCTGGTGTCCTCGGCCCCATGGCTACCTCCTTACTAACCACCATAGGCGCTAAGCTGGCCAGCCGCAGGTTAGGGCCCCGCGAGTTGGAGTGGCTTTTCCAGCGCGTCTCCCTTGCCGTCCTCCGGGGAATCACCTTCTTCATTCAGTCTGCCGGGGCTGTGGGTGGGCCCCATCGTGTACCAATACATTAGTTAAATACCATTCTTTCATCGTTACAACTTATATCCACATTAATGACGTATTATCTTTGTTGCCACATAGCATGTATTTCATTTTCTTATAGCATTTTAAACGGGTCCGTCGAGCCGCCGATTATTGAGTCGGGTAGGATCGATACAGATCGAACCTTGAGCTGATCATTGGCGAAACGCGCGTCACCTATCAATAAATGCAATGAAAGAGTAATCAATCATCCTTGTTATCCTTTCAATATATATATACATATATATATATAAACGGAAAAAATGAAACGAAATTTCATTTCCCACTCTTAGTACGGCTGTTACTTAAATATAAGTATGTACACGTACTAAGAGTGGGAAATGAAATTTCATTTCATTTTTTCCGTTTATCGTTTTCGGTGCACCCAGCCGATTAACCCACTCGATATGCAAATTGAGCTACTCAGCCGTTAATGTGCATAAGGTAAGTATATACGTTCAACAATCTGGCAGAAAGATATACGTTGTTGACGATAGCTAATAAGCTTGAAACTAGTACAGCGTTCCTTTGTCAGTGTTGAACAAACGAGAACGGTGGTTGCTAGACACTACGGCTTAATACGGGATGTTTGTTTACAAACACACCGAGCATTATAATAAATTTTCGGTGAATCCATACGTACATATATATATGTGTGCATATATGTATATATATATACATACTACTGTACGTCTGTATACATATATGAATGTACGTGTACCTACTTATATATATATATATATATATATATATATATATATATATATATATATATTACATATATGTGTGTGTGTGTGTTTGAGCAACCCTTTGCGTGACACTTCTCTTAATCATGCACAGCATAGGATCCACCAACCTTTACACAGACGCACTAAGTTTACAGGGTCCTTGAGCATGTCGGTTCTTAGATGAATTCTAAGGCCTGCCTTACTTAGACATAACCGACCACATTCATTACAAGTTAAATAGATTTTCATGCCAAGATACTCAGGCAAACTGACCCAACTGGCAAGAGACCACCGCTTCAGCGGTTCATGCCAAACACGGTTTCTTTCAAATTCTTCCCTCCCATCGTGCACTGCCTTCCTTTAGTAGAGGCGATCTAGATCGAGGTCCTACCAGCCACTCCCCGATATATTCATATTCCCAAGTATGCTTCTAATGCAACCTTGAACTCGATTTCCGTTTGTCAGCTGGTCGTTCACCTTCGACTAGCTCACTGCTGGAATATGACAGATTCTATACTGGTAGGATCGCTGCATACGAGGACGTCAGTGTCATTCACATACATGTTCCTCTATGCCCTATATATATGTCACGGCGAATGTTGGTAAATGTGCTCAAACATTTTGCGAAGTCACACATGCATACAGAGAAGAAAGAATTTTTATACTTGTTTTATAAATATATTTCATTATCCTTGCCATTCTGAGTTCAAAACCCGC
Source organism: Eledone cirrhosa (assembly GCA_964016885.1). NCBI lineage: Eukaryota > Metazoa > Mollusca > Cephalopoda > Octopoda > Eledonidae > Eledone > Eledone cirrhosa. The sequence goes on from OZ024745.1 coordinate 63,804,672, forward strand.
CGAGGTTAACTTTGCCTTTCATCCTTACGGGGTCGATAAAATAAAGTACCAGTAATGCACTGGGTAATTGCTGGCCTTGTGCCAAAAGTAGAAACAATTATATTGATGATAGGATTGGTGGTGGATTGGCAGTATCGGTAGAGGGTCGGACGTCATGCTTTGACGCATAGAGTTACGGCCCTTTCCATTCTGAGTTCAAATCCCGCCGAGGTCAACTTTGCCTTTCATCCTTACGGGGTCGATAAAATAAAGTACCAGTAATGTACTGGGTAATTGCTGGCCTTGTGCCAAAAGTAGAAACAATTTTATTGATGATAGAAGCAGTATCAGAAGAGCGTCCGACAACATGCTTTGCGACCTAGCATAGTTACGTCCCTTTACGGTTTGAGTTCAAATCCCGTCGAGGTTAACTTTGCCTTTCATCCTTACGGGGTCGATAAAATAAAGTACCAGTAATGTACTGGGTAATTGCTGGCTTTGTGCCAAAAGTAGAAACAATTAATGTCACTTTACGTTCTGAATTCAAATCCGGCCAAGGTTGGCTTTGCGTTTCATCCTTATGGAGTCGATATAATAAAGCACCAGTAAAGCACTGGGGTCGAATTATTTGACTTTTCCCTTCCCTCAAAATTATGCCGGTCATCGGTGTTGTTTATAAATTCATATTGATAATTATATTGTCTCTGACTTCTTCGAACAAGCAAAGAGAAACAATTTAGAACTCCGAAAAAAAACAAAATTAGTTAAAATTACTCACCAGATTTCAACCCCGCTTCAATAGATAAAATGCTTACGTACATTATTTTGTTGTAATTAAATGGGATTAAAGGACGCACAAAAAAGAGAGATTAATATTATACTATAGGTGGTTATTAATCACGGCCAGTGGTGTAAATGAAAGGCCACAAACATGCATGAAAATATTTACTGAAGATATAGGTATAAATGTATACACACATATATCTATATATGAGTTTCGGGTTTAATCGGAGGTAACCACACTAAATAAGGTACTCAATACATTAATAGAGTGTAAATATCTTATGTTTAATATAGAAATGGCTTCTACAGCACTAGATCTGTTTCATTCTCAAGAAATCATCAGAAAAGCTTTCCTGGTGATTTATTTCTAATTTATAAATCACAATGATGTTTTGTAGCTTGTTTGCAGTTTTACATCTTTGGGGTTTGTGGTAGAAAAGTTATAATTTGAACGATTTATACTGTATTCTTAGATTTGGTGTAATTCATTTTGTGTCCTCTATTTGATACATATATTACACTTAATTTGTGGTGCCTGTTGTTATAATCTGTATAGTGCCTGATATATGTGTTGCGTTATTATGTGTGTGTGTTGTTTTATGACTTGATCTGAATGTTAGAAACCCATTGCTGATTAGTATTTATTTTACATCCAGATTTCTTTATCTAGGGTTTCATTTGCTGAGGAGAATCTAAATGCTTTTCTAAGTAGGTATTTTACTACTGACATTTTGTAACTATGCCTACATTCGATTTTCCATGTAAATATATGTATTTATGTGTGTCTTTGGCATACACTACCGTGTTGTATATGTTATTTTCTATCTAAAGGTTTATGACTAGAAATAGAGTCATTGTATTGACAGAAAGTTTATCTCCTTGGCTATGAGTGGTTATTTTAGTACAGAATTGTTTCTAGATTTTTCTTTAATTCCTCGACCTCTTCTGGAATACTAATTACAACGATGATACCGTCCACATACCTTGTAAATGTTCTATTTGTATATCTTAATACAAATTTGCTTTCTTTTGTGGCCCCTTTGAAAACTACGAGATTACGCACAAAGTGAGAAGTCAAGGTTATTATTATTTCTTGCTGAAGTAATTTCTTTATTGACAGGACAATGACATTTTACTTGGGCACGACAGTAATATTTTTGCAGTATGCTTGCTTGTATATTAATTGGCTTTATTCGTTGGTATTGGTATATATTATTTAATATGGAATTTCTATAATTTTGGAGAGGATAAATAAATATTCTCTTTACACTGTTTAATTGTGAACCAGTATGACATATATTCGATTGCAATAAAGAAAGCTGCAAATTCACAATCCCACTATTATGTTGCCCATAAAGTTACGACTTTCTTTCGTTAGTTCATCAAACAGTGATAATAAGGTCTAATCGCAATGCACTAGATCTCACAACACAACACCGAACTAAATGTGAAGGCGTTAGTGAACACACCTACATAGTACATAGCTTCCTACCATAAATCGGCGATTAACTAAGAGATCGATGCTCACAGCAGCACAATTCTAAAATGAACACACAGATAATACATACAAAAAAATAAGGAAAGGACCTCCGTTCATTCGAAGATAAAAGATTCACTTGTTTGATCAGTGGAAAAAACCACTCACGAAGCTAACGTGCAGGTGGCTGTGCATTTCTGACTCTTATAGCCATAACTTAACTCCCTGTAGAGATTTAACGTCATACAATGTGTGACACAACTGATCTTTTGTATTTCAAGTACGGGCTTTAGGAGTTCTTTGCCCTGCTTATTCCGCACTCCCTGAACAAACCTAAAGGGATTTTCGATCTTGAAGTTTCGTACATAATAGTTCTTTGAAGATAATTCCAACTTGACATATTCAGACAACTAGACACTATTTATATGTATACACTAAATGCAAAGCGTACGCTACATGAATTTTCACACCTACTCGTAATTTATATATATATATATATATATATATATATAGTGAAAAAGAACAAAGGAACTATTATGACATTATAACCAGTTTATTGCCGACAGCCGTTTCGTCCGACCCCATGGTAGGACTTATCAAGGCATATAACATGTGATTGCAAGATCATTGTTTACATCAACGTATCACTCAAGGCTAGCAGTTTGAAATTGTTGTATACATCAGCAACTCCGCTTGTATGGTTGGGGTCAATATTCTAAGGGGGGCTCTTTTATATTAGTTGTCGGGGTCAGGGATTGAAGTTTAAAAATTAGACAAAAATATATAATTTACGCATCAACATTAAACTAAAAGACTTGGGGTCCCGTAGAAGCACCTTAGAAAATCCCTCAATGAGTGCATAAAGCTTACAGGCTCCAATAAACCTATTAGACTAGAAGAAAATTAAGAGGCTAATAAAATAAGAAAATAAAAATATAAAGTTTCCCTAAAAACTATATAAAGTTCCTATGAAATTTCTTCTAGAGAAAAAAATTTTTTTCCGAAAGAAAAAAACCTTCTTCCCCCGAGATCACGTTTACAAAATTCAGAAAACTGAATTGAAAACTAGGTTGAAAGAAACTAATCAATTAGAGGTTTATTCAGAGAGCCTTCCATAAATCTCTCAGAAAAGGCCCCTTTAATATTTCCAATAGGAACTTCCTCCGAGAGACCCTTCGAAGAATTAAAATTTTAGAGAGCCTTTAAGGATAAATATAAAAACGAATTGAGGAAAATTATACATTAAAAGTTAAAAATTAAAAATTACGGTATTTGGGATATCCGAGGAATTTTCAAAGGGCTGCTTCAACAGATACAACTTAGGCATAATAGATACAATAATCTAAGCAAATTAAGTAATTTAATTAGGGAGCAATTCAAGGAGTTTATCAAGTTGGGCAAGATTAAAGAAAGCGGTAACTAAGAAAATACATAAGCAAAAAGACAATAATTATAAAATGTATCTTTAAGAAGGTATAAGAGCCCCCCTTAGAATATTGACCCCAACTATACAAGCGGAGTTGCTGATGTATACAACAATTTCAAACTGCTAGCCTTGAGTGATACGTTGATGTAAACAATGATCTTGCAATCACATGTTATATGCCTTGATAAGTCCCACCATGGGGTCGGACGAAACGGCTGTCGGCAATAAACTGGTTATAATGTCATAATAGTTCCTTTGTTCTTTTTCACTAATATTTATGCTCTGCATATACGCATAGAGCTTAACTAGCTACCGTCACATATTTGGTAAGTCAGACGTGATCATCGCGATTCACATACGACCTACCATACATCTTACTTATATATATATATATATATAATATATATATATATATATATATATATATATATATATATATATATATATATATATATATATATATATATATAACAAGCAAATTATAAACGTAAACATGTAAGTATGTTTTTGAAGCGGTGCGCGAGTTTGAAATTAGAAATTAGAAATTATAAGCTTTCACCTTATTTACGGCAACACCCATCTTTTTCCATTTCTCCGAGGGTTATACACCCCACTATCAGGCTAGAAATTTCTTTAGTCTAAAATACGGTGAAAGCTTATAATTTCTAATTTCTAATATGTATATATATATATATATATATATATATATATATATATATATATATATATACTAGCAGTGTATCCTGGCGTTGCACGGGTAAGGACGGGTAAGGACGGGTTTCTCCAATGAGAAACGTTTATTTATGAGTGCCTGTTAAAAACTCACGAAAATATCCCGACAGGAAATTTGTTTTATTTGGAGAAAATTAAGAAGTTGAAAGTACAGTTTAGCTGTCTACGTGCATTGTTCATAGAAATATTGTTGAGCTCCTTCTTTTCATACTCCTCTGTTTTGGCCTATTGGAGTAAATGTGAAAGAGAAAGTCACAGGTTAAGTTGGCAGAAGGTTCCAGTGTCATAGCAGTAAGGCGTAGGCTACTTACCTCAAAATTTCATTCGCACTCTTTCCACTAAATTACTCTTTCTCTCTATCCCTCTCGGTGCAGTCCCTTGCGAATTTCTCGCGTTGGCCTGGTGTAGATTTGCACCCGATTGATCTCCCCGATACACATGCCCGCTTTGTACGGCTTTTGGAGGAAGGAGTGACCAGCAGTACGTTGTTCGGTATTGTTACGAAAAGGTGTAGCAAAGAATCCTGCGTGAACCAACAGCTCGGGAGGAAACACTATTTATATGTATAACAACGCCCCGTTTAGTTAGTATTTGTTGGTCTACAGTTAGACGAATGGGCGCACAAAGGGTTAATGTTTATTGGCAAAAGGCTTTTTGATTAATAAAAGACGGGTTAAAGCGACCTACAATGTATCATTCTGCGTTGATGTTAGCGGGTTTCGTTATTGTCAATGGGGTTTTTGGACGGCAAATTCAAGACCCTTCTGTTTCTCCCTCAATAAACTGACTACTGCGGATGGTAATGGGAGTCCTATGTAACAGCAGTAACATAGACATTGCTTACAACGTGTCAATCTGCGGCGGATATAGCAGTGGCCGTTTGATGTAGTGGAAATCTGTGAAAGGTTTCATCCTCTGCCTGTGGTTGTTTCCGAATTCCTGACTTATACCTGATTGCAGGAAGGATGGTAATATGAAGGTGTAAATACGAAATTGTATAGGAGCAGTAGTATAGAATCTTACCTTGAGTTAGTCCGTTTGAGCACACATGGCCTCTTGGCGTAAACCCTCTTGGTAGACAATGTTCTTTGTTTTCCCTCGTGGAGTGCACGCGAAAAGACTTCCTTTGCTCCTCACTCTGGAGCAGCCTACGTATAGTTGACCGTGTGATAAGCATGATTCTACCAAGTGAAGTCCTGCCACCGAAAGTGTCTGCCCCTGGAACTTGTTGATAGACATGGCAAAACTTATGCGAAGCGGAAATTGAAGGCGTCTGAAGCTAAACGGAATTTCTGCACCTGATAGAATGAGTGGTATTCTGGGAACGAACACATCATCTCCTTTTCCACACCCTGAAATAATGGTGGCTTCACCGACGTGCTGCATTACCTTCTTTACAACCAGACGTGCGCCGTTGCAAAGTTTTGGAGGGTCCAAATTCCTAAGAAGCATTATTGGCGCTCCAAATTTTAGTCATAACCAATTCACGTCTTGTTAGTTATCAGGAATACTGGGAAACACTTGAGCCCTGAGGTCCTCGACTGTGTTGACAGTGGTACAAATCGGATTGAGTGACAATTCACCATCTCCATCGAGGGTGATACCATCGCCAAGTGATAAAATATCCAAAGCAAACTCTGCTGCCAGTTGTTCGCCGTGCAGTTGGGCTCTCATGTTAGTTGTCAGGGTCAACGTTGTTACCTTTTGCCACAACGGAGAGGACTTGAGGCACGCCTGGACTTCATCTGCCCTGGTTCTATTTGGAGTGACGGGAAGGGTCTGTCGGAAGTCCCCGGATAGGAGAATGGTGACGCCTCCCATCGAAGTCTGGTAGTCTCTGATGTCTTGCAAAGTAGTGTCTAGTGTTTCCAGAGCTCGTTGATGGGCCATGGCCATGGTACATTCATCCCACACTATGAGCTGACACGTTTGGAGAACCAGTCCCTTGTCCGAAGTTTTGCTAATGTTGCAGGACGGTGTTTCGGATGTTGCCAAGTTCGGGGGGAGCCGAAAAAGCTGAGTGCGCTGTCTTACCGCCGGGTAACAAAGTTGCAGCAATACCAGAGGATGCCACAGCTAACGCGATGTACTTGTGCTGCCTCACTTTGTCTAGAAGAAGCTTAGTTACAAACGTTTTTTCTGTCTCTCCAGGTGCAACTAGGAAGAAGATTCCCCCTTTCCGGTTTCGCACATGGTCGAAAATAGTGTTGTAGGCCCGCTGCTCTCCCGGAAGGAGTTTTGGTTCTGTTTCACGGACGTATTAGGAAAGAACGTCAATATCATAGGCTGTTTCGGGAATGAGCTCTGTCGGAAGGTTATCCATCTCTGTCCGTACTGGTTGCGGCAGCCCGTACGTTGGCAAAGTATTCCCACCCAGTGAAACAGTCCTGTTTTCCACGTCAATCAAAGCACAGTTGTAGACGTCGTCACTGGCAGCATCAAGGCTAGGATACCGCAATTGTGCTTGGTGGTAAAAGTCTTCCGCCAGGTCATCTCTATACTTCAACCACAGAGAGACGGGATCTGAGACTTCGCAAATGTGCAGGAGCACTGCAAAGATAGCCCTGAGACTTTTCGGCGACTGTGAAACGGCAGCCTCCGCGAGCATAGCATCCCACTGTGCGCAGTCTTCTAACAGTCCATGTCTTAAGTAGGCCTCTCTGAGTGAGTGTAGGTTAAATCCACGCCCGAATGGACCATGAACCATGTTTGCCCGCACTATGTCAAAGAGGTTTTTGTCAACAGAGGGATTCGGGAGTTCTGCAGACATAAACCTGTCAATGTTGATGGAGTTAATCTTTGTTGACATCCAAATAACAATATGGGCATGTGGCAGACCCCTTTTTTTCCACTCAACTGTGTACATATCGCATTTTACAGGCCCAAATACCTGTCCTTTCTTGATAAGGTCCATGAGTTTCTGTAACTTCAGTCGGAAGACCCTGGCTAGAAGGTCATGCCTGTCTTTGACCTTCTGGCCTTGGAAGAGTTCAGCTTCGATCTCCTTCCACTTGGGGTTTCAGGTAAAGGTAATGAATAAGTCGGGCCGACCGTAATGACGCACATATGTCTTGGCGTCTTGCGTCCTCTCATGCATATACCGCGGACCCCCGGTGAAGGTGGAAGGCAAAATGCACACCTGGCCTAAGCCTCCCGGAGCAACGTCATTGTTGATACCATCTCGAAGGTGAGTGTAACTCTCTGAACGCAGCTTTTGTTGGTTGTACCTGATATAGCGCAGCCTCTCGGACTCCATTTTGGCGCACATGTCGACTACAAATTGATAGAATAGCTCGCGTGAACTGTGGAGATGATTCAGACAGTTGCTTCGGGTCATGAAGCAGTATGCGTAGAACTCCATGCAGGAAACTTGTTTGTTGCTACTCTCGTCTGGTCTGTGAGGATTACGCTGGTGAATGCCCAAATGGTAACCGTCTTCTCCATTCACGAAGAGCAAGGTGTATTGTAGCGCGTCATAGGATCTGTGGGTTTCGCTGATTCGCTTAAGAGTGTTGTCGCGACACGTGAGAACGATGTCCCTTGGATTTTTCTGCTCACCTTCAAGCACAATGGCGATTTCGTTGCATGTAGGCGGATTATAGCGGCCAGCATGCTCTCCAGATGGCCGTTTGTCAGCATTAATGACAACATTAAAATTGGGGATTGATGCTGTTTCTAACGCATACTTAAAATTCTGCACATAACTGTTTTTTTAATGTAACATCTCTTGGAGAAATTAGTGCCGGGTGATATACTGTTTCGTATTCTCGCTTGCTCTTGGTAGCTGCCAACGAAGTACAGTTGAAGAAACTCAGACTCTTAGTTCACAACACACTGCCAAATATTTCTACGCTGGGCGATACTCTCCAGGTGATCCCGTCAGGCGTCGGAGGTCTCAGAAGCTCGGGCGGCAGCAGTTGGTGCAGCATTTTCTGCCTGACACAGAGCACGCTGTTCTGCACTCTCAGCAGCACGGGTGACAGCAGTTGACGCAGCATTTTCTGTTTGAGGTAGGGCACGCTCTTCTGCACTCTCAGCAGCTCGAGGGGCAGCAGTTGACGCAGCATTTTTTCTTAGATGCAGGTAACCCTGTTCTGCAGTCTCAGCAGCTCGGGCAGTGGCTTTTAATGCAGCTTTTCGTGCTTTTCGCAGGACACACTGGTCGTCATTCTCAGCAGATCGGGCGACGGTTTCTGATAAATCATTTGTTGCCGATCTAAGTCACGCTGTGCGTCACACTAAGCAGTTCGAGCATTGGGTGTTTATGCATCGTTTTGCAATTGGCTAATAGCTGCTTCTGAGGACTGTTCATTTGCTCTCCTTCATTTGCAGTTTTTTTGAAAAGGGCGTTTTTCTTCCGAAGCAAACTCTCTTCTTTGGGGTCATAGCCTAGGATATATTAAACAACAACGTATAACTTGTGGATGCAGAAAACCAGGTGCAAGGGTGTGGGGGGTGGGGTTAGTAAGTTTAAGTATCTGCTCATGCTTAGGTTAGTTGATGTAGAAGAGGTTAATAGTTTTCAGTCTAAAACTCACTTGGGTAATAGGTTAGTTGTGACCAATTGTCGAATCACCGTAAGTGTATGCATCATTCTTTAAACCTATGCCCTTCTACAGTGCCTCAACAACTACAATTGTCGACTTAACTTAAGACAGTTTGCCTTAACACTATCCCGCCCCTTTGCACTGTATTGTCTGTACCAAGATAAAATAGAAATTACCGATTAACGCCAGCGTATGTGATTTTTAACATAGATGTGGGGATATTTTTTGGCGGGAGCTTTCTAAAAAGATCCATTATTTCTATCTATGTACGTAATGGGGGCATATGGCTTGGTACTAACAGCAATAATAATGTGTGCAACGGGGGTAAGTGATTATGTCTCAGGAAGTATTGTAAAAAAATATTAAAGCAACTGGGGTAAGTGGGAATGTCTCAGGATTGTTAGCCAAAAAATTAGTAAATGACACTTACTGATTCAAAAATAAGCCGACCGTCGGAAAGGTATTCTCAAGCGCAATTGTTAACCTAGGCTAGCTTGGCTCGCTTATATTATATATTAAAATAACAGATTAAAGTTTAAGCAAAGAATCGCTGCTTTCACCCTTAACGGGATCTTCTGAAACTAGAAAAATCAATCTGTGGACGCAGAAGTAAATATTTCGAAAAACGTTGCAACCGAAGGAAAACAGGAAGACGATACTTTGCTTCGTGAAGACGTTCCCTGGTAATGAACGGAAAATAGCGAATATAAAACATCATCAATGTTTTTCAGAATGTTGTAATGCAGACAGTCAGACATACAGACAGATATTATAAGGGCTCGATGGAGCTCGATAACCGGCGCCTAACACCCCTTTAACAACAGAAAATTGAAAAATAAAAGCTGCGGTTAATATCTTTAGACCGCAAGGAATATATAAATGCAAGTAGAGATGTGGATTTGTATAGACTTTGCAAAAATGAGGACACACACACAGACAACTACAGTTTTATATATATATATAACAAAGAAGGTCTGGTAAGATACCAGGTGGACCATAACGCACCAGAATACTCAATACTTAGGGTAGTAGCGTGGGTAATAGTAAACGAGTCAGGACCCTGACGTCTGAGCTCCGGCCGTTCGAATCTAGATGTTGAAACGGCCGGAGCTCACCCGTCGGGGTCCTGACTCGTTTCCTCCCTCTCTCTCTCTCTATATATATATATATGTGTGTGTGTGTGTGTGTGTGTGTGTGTGTGTGTGTGTGTGTGTGTGTGTGTGTGTGTGTGTGTGTGTGTGTGTGTGTGTGTGTGTGTGTGTGTGTGTGTGTGTGTATGTGTGTGCGCGCGTGCGTGTGTGTGTGTTAGTGTGTGTTTGCCGGTAGCAGTGTTTAGTTGATACTCGTCACAAAACCTGTGCTTTTAACGCTGTGTCCCTTCTGGGCATGTAATTTCGTGCTTCGAAGAATAGAAATCGATAAAATAATTGCTATGATCGACGAAAATACTTGAATGCAATACTCAGGTATGTCCGTAGTCAAATCATTGTAATAAACGGAAGAGTAAAAACCCGTATATCCGTATTCCTTTACGTATGTATATAAGCAGGTATGTATATATGTATGCATATATATATATATATATATATATATATATATATATATATTTGTTTGTAAGATAGCATGGATATATGTGCATATGTGAGACCAAGCATGCATATGTGTGCGTTTATCTGAGTAGAAACTTCCATTGCATATTGGTAATCGAGACAATAGTTTCACTTTAAATTCGGTAAAATAAATTTTAATTTTTATTGGAACAATCGACATATTATTGTTTTGTTATTTAAAAAACACTCAGTTGACCAACATTCCCTAGCTTTTGTTTCCTATTTGGATGAAGGGGGCGACATCGATATTATGAAAAATATCACAACACGGACTCCAGCATAAAGATAACTACATTTCTTTTCATGACTGAAACAGAAGTGAAAAAATGGTTTTATGTTGCGAAGCATGCACGTAACAGATATGGTTTAAATAAATAGCATTAATGTTTGAACTGTAGTTAAGTAACTGCACAGCGCTGCTGATAACTTGCAATTAAGTACAAACTGTCACATCGTGGGATCTTCAGCGAAGCAACCAGCACTCCAAGCTTGTTTAGTGGGGAGAGTGATTTTTGAAAACCCTGCACAATGAGAAATAAACCCGTCAAAGGGTGGACAAACTCAAGAGAATCTATGGCCATCTAATAGTGTGCAAAGCAAAACGGGTCGTCATAGTACGTTAGCCGTGGTTGTTAGTCTGTCTATGAAACGAGTCACGCTGATTTCAAAACCGGTTGAATATGGGACTCCTCAGTAATCTTGGTGATAACTTTTCAAATGGCCAATGGTTTTATCCTTGGGATAAAGGTGAATTAGCTGCGGCTTGGTAGTTAGCTTTCACGTAATGGTCCGAAGAAGATTCGAGCCCTACAGACGTCACTTTTTCATGGTACTATACACTTTCATAGGACCTCTTCTTTAATCTGATCTGATAGATATATGATCAAGGTCGTTCGAATCGAAACTGTATGTGTTCGGGGGTATTTAGGAATGTATTCACTAATGTCTTCTTTACTTTCTAACTCTATGGGGATTTGAGGGATATTTGATTGATATTTCTATTTCCATGTTTAACGGGCCACGTAACCATGTAGAGGCTCACTCGGTATTTTAGATATTATGGTGGTTGAACAACGAGCAAATTTATGATTAACATCATTCCAGCTGTAGCGATGCTCTCTGTTTCACCATTTCCACGGATCACAGGACATTTTCCGGTGTGCTAATTTGTAAGATGGTAAAATATGATTTGAGAGGAATTTGGTTGTTATTTCTCACGTGTCATGGGAACTCGTTAGCTCTACTAGAGTGTAAATTGAAGGAGTTGGTGAAATCAGTAGTAACACCATCAAAAGGAGTCAACTATAAAATTGACAGATGGTATTAACTGTAGATAAAGAAAAAAGGAAATGTATTTCAACTGCGTAAATCGTAGATTGAAATTAATTACATTTGAAATAAATATAATAAAGTATTAAGTTATCGTCTCTCATTCCATTCCTTTCCCAGCCTATGCCTCTGTTCCCCATAATCTATATACATCTGGGCATACGTTTTCCTGCCTCTGTAATTGTTGATTAATGAGGTCAGTGAAACAGATGTCATGTGTGTGCAACTAAATGGTGTAGAGTTGCTCTTGACATCTTCCGAGCTTAGCAGCAGGAATCGTATTTTCAGCAAGTGTATCTATCAAACAGGGTCCTTTGTTTAAGAAGTGCGATTCGCAACCGCGTAGTCACGGTTACCACTCTAAAACAGCAAAAGCAAATAATCTTTTGCATACCATCAGTTTGTCTAATGGCTTCAGATGACTTTGGCGGGCGGCAACTCTCTGGACCCCCCCCCCTCCTCATATATATATATATGTATGTATATATACATATATAACTATAAATATATATACAAATGTATGCGTATATAACTACCTACCTGCCTACTTATCTACATACAAACCTACATTCATACATACATTTGTGTGTGTGTGTGTATATATATATATATGTGTGTGTGTGTATATATATCATAGGATTATTTTACTTTTATATTTAGCCGTCTTCTGTATTTTGTTTTTTTTTCTTGCCTTAATATTTGTTTGAAATATGAAGCATTGTCTTGTCATTTCCTCTGATTCAGCCATAGATAATCTAAAATACGTCTTATGGATTTAAAAGTAGTAACGACCTCCTAGCCAGCAACTATTAAAGTGATTTCTTTCTGATTTCAGCTCTGATTTCTATTTAACTTAGCTAACCCTTAAAAGGAACTTCACATCTGCCTGTTGCACATTAATCGTTAGTTCTGTTTCAACTATATTTATTTAAGGAAAACCTGTGTCATATTAATGTTTCAAATTAGCATTCAATATATAGAAGCGTCAGCTAAAAGTTTTCAGGCTAGTTTTCGTATTCTTTCTGTTTTGTTTTAGCCGATTTAATAAAAAATAATGAATTTATTTATAATTGTTTCAATCACTTTTTTTATCAGCATATACGTTCATATTATGAGAACAGCTGGATTTGCTTCTTTCATTTTGATATATCAAATTTCTTTGTTTAAAATTATAATTTGAATTATGAGCAAATCATTAATTTAAAACATTATCCTACAAAATTTCTTTAATGGAAAATATTTCATCTTTAAATGTTTAAATAGTTTCTTGTCGATAGCATTGTTTTAATAGAAACAATTTAACAGATAAGAAGAGTAATAGGTTTTCAACTTGCTGAATTTACAACCAGACTTTTCATGAGTTGTGCAAAACAAAAAACATACAATAACAAATTTCATATATGTAACAAGTTATAACACAAACCCTCGTATTCACCATTTATACATAATATTTTCCCTTGCTAAAGATTTTTACTTGCTTAATCTGTTGCTTTCTAAGTATATTATCTTCGAAACGATAGCTTAAAATGAAACTATACTCTATAACAGGGGTCCCCAACCTTTTTGGTCCGTGGGCCGGATAGCCATGCAGCGGTAGATCCGCGGGCCGGATACGCAATTAATACTACTTATATACAAATAAGTAATCCTTTATTTATCCCTTATGTTAGATTTAAAACAAAATTCAATATTGATGTCCCAAGCAGAAAAATACATTTAAACATTGTTTTATTCGGCAATATCGATAGATCGGGTGCGAATTTATTGCAAACTACTCTTTTTATGTACCACGAAATAATAAATTGAATAACTCAAAACACCAATCCTCCGGAATAATGAAAGCCATTAAAGAAAATAAAGTTTTAATGAGAAATCTGTTTCTGTTTATCATTTGACAATTTTTCAATATCAGGTGAAATCGTTGTCGATGACAGAAGCAAGACATCATCCAAATGATCGTCCCGTAATCTTGTTCTCAATCGATTTTTCGTGAACTTCATCTTCGAAAATAGTTGTTCGCAGGAATAGGTACTTCCAACTAATGAAGCCATCATTTTTTGCATTATACGGGAGGCTTGGATACTTTCCAGTTGGAAGAAGATACTTCTAGTGGAATTCAGTGATACTCTCAGATTGAAATTTTGACTTTAAGAGATGATTACACTGTAAGTCTATGAAGTCTAACTGATATTTTTCCTCGACTATTTCTGCATCTGTTTCAAAGGGTAAACCAAATAGTTTCAATTGCGTTTCATGCTGTCGGAAGTCGGCAAATCGGGAAGAAAACTCATTTCTTAAAACTTGAATGGCCTTCACAAAAATACCTTGAGTAATGTCGTCTGTACGATTTTGGAGATTCGGAAAATGACGGAAATTACCTTTCTGTAACTACAAGTCCCACAATTGAAGTTTACGTTCAAATGCTGTGACGTGGCGGAACTTATCATAAATTAACTTATTTTGCCCTTGAAGTTCAAAATTCAATGAATTCAAGTAATTTGTCACGTCGACCAAAAACGCTAGTTTAGCCATCCACTTTGGATCAGTAAAGTGTCTTGTATCTTGTCCTTTTATCTCCAAAAATTGGACAATTTCTTCCCGCAACACGTAAACTATCTGCAGAATTTTGCTACGGCTGAGCCATCGGACGTTTTAGAAATAAGTTAAATCACCATATTCTGCTTCAACCTGCTTGAGGAACTCCTGAAATTGGCGATGTTTAAGCCCTCTTGAAAGGATGAAATTAACTATTTTCACAACTTCTGTCATAATATCTTTGAACTCCAATGACTTTGCACAAAGTGCGTCCTGGTGGATAATGCCATGGAGTCTGGTTAATTGGCGATGGTGTCCAATGTGCTATTGAAGTAGCGTAACGAACCCCTTTTGGTCCCCAATCATCGCTGGTGCTCCATCGGTGGTTACGCCAATGAGTTTTGATAAATCAATATTATTCTTTCTTGTCCATTGTATAATTTTCATGAAAGTATCGGCGCCTGTAGTCGTGTCCTTCGGGGGAATTAATTGTGCGAATTCTTCAACGATATCAAACGTTGGTGTAACACCCCTTACAAATACAGCTAACTGAGAGGTATCAGTAATATCGGTTGTTTCGTCAATGGTCATTGTGAAGTACTCAAG